>LUCH01001620.1:59460-113992 GCA_013368495.1 Paragonimus heterotremus
CACACACATCCACATACATCAATTACCAGGGCAATTTGGTACTGACGAACAAATCTTTCTGCTTTGCTTTTCTGAAACCGTCAGATGTTTTCTTTGGTATCAGGAAGATCCTTGAGTTATTGGACACAATTGTGCTTACGAGATTTTCACTTACAACACTCTTACTGATGTGAACTTGAACAGCGCTATCAGTGAGTGAAAATATAGGCTTTTTAATCCACTGATGAGTCTTAGAGAACATAATTAACGTTGCCCAAGCTAGATTGCGTCTCCGACCGATTAAACCATCCAAATCAAGGTAGCCTTTCCATTTTGTCATTTCGGTGACACTACTTCATCTTGGGAAAGAAAAAACTTTGCAGGATTGAAAATAACTCGCACTTACGTAATCTTTGTTGATGAAATGTTAACCGCAGTCGATAAATCCGACTAACTGAGGAATTAAGCCAGGTTCGACGTAACAGCTTATAAGATTAAATACTGCACACTTTAAACCGTGGAGACGTTTGCTAACTTTACTAAGGGTTGCGTTGGCATCTCCCGTTAGTTCTAGTGAAGGAGTGATTGTATTATGTTAGTGTACGAGCAGTTATCCTACAATGTTGTAAAATCTACCAAAATAGCATTGAAGACGCTCAGCAATTGTCTGTTTTTGATCAGCAGTATTTTTAGACATTAGCAGTGCATCACTACAGCGATATCAGTGTGTGATCTGTGTAGACGAACTGTTGTTTCACTAGCTTAGTTGATCTGAACAATTCACACACGTATCAACCTCTCTTTTGCTATTCACTGTCGCATTTGTTTGCACCTTTTGTGTTGGGAGAGCCAGTCCATTGCCTGATGTGCGGCTAAGGTTTAGGGTATTAATGTGTGGATGCCAAACTCGGCTTTACTGGGGCTTTTTCAGTTTCATACAGAAGGTACGAAGGGCAATAGACAATTTTGATAAAATCATCAGTAGATATGAACAAGAATCAAAATCAGTGACAGTGTTTGTGTCACCTATCGTGTTTACTGAGTTGTCCTTCATTGACTTGTCGCATAAGTTTCCCCTTATCACAACGTTTTTCTCTGACAATGATTGTGGGGTTATTTCCGTTAAAATCAACGTTTTAAAGAAATTGAATACACTTGTCAAAACTAGCTAGACTGAGCTGAAACAAGGCAGCTGTCTCTTGAATGTTGCACGTTGATTTGTACATTTGGTCGAAAGTGTTTTGAATTATACTTTTGCAGGACATGACGAAACCCACAGTCTAATAAGTTAATCGCGAGATTTTTGTGCAGAAATCAAAATGTATGACGGTACACGCCGAAGCATTTCTTTCGACTGTGTTCACTTGAACAAGACTCAGTTTCTGCTGAAACCTTCCTATATATAAACGCAATTATTGTTTCTTAAGGCAAATTCCTCAAATGATTTGGCAATATCTACCTTTTCATACAGAGCTGAAAAAACCCGTCCACCTTTATAAATGTGATCTGTAGCTGGTTGTCACTTTGTTTGGTTAGTGACCACTCCGATCAACAGTTTATGATTTGCAATAAGTTAAAAGTCAAAATTGTAGAAGAAACCTCGAGACTTCGGGACCATCCAAAATATCGCCTCATCGAAAGAGGTGGACTGGAAAGTCTATGGGAACGCGACGGCAGCGATCAACTTTGGGAAATGTTCAACCTATATGCAAACCAAAATCTTCTACTACTCATCAGTAAAAACGTTATTTCAAAATTGAAAACCATCCACACGTGATCGTAGCCTTCGCATTCGGATAAGCCTTTCAGCTAGCCCACATCGGAAGGAAGCACTAGACTCGAGTTTCGCTCTTATCAGAGCTCATTAGTAGTGAATATCCTTGTGCGGATCAGAGTTCGCACTCAGACCCTCGTGCTTGTGAGATTAGCGTGTTAATGTTAACGCCAGCAGCCTCACAATAGACATAACCGAATAATAAAATCCAAACTTTCAACCACAACTTTTTATGAATAGTGTTCAGCTTGCTGGTTCATTTCGAACGGAGACTGGACAGAATCACTCTGTTGTATCCAATCGATAGCCCTGTGATCGGGACTCTTTTTTTGTACCATTCTGCACAGTTACTTGTGGGGACTGAGCAAATGAGTAATTCCAACAGCTACCAGCTTATTACGTAGAACTGCCTCAAATAAACCAGCTTATATGCAGTAGTTTTGTGAAAATAATTGTAGGCATGGAATCAGTACGAATCAAACAGTTCTGTCAGACTGTACTATTTATCTATGGCCCAATCGAATAAACAAATCAAGAACTGAATGCAACCATCTACTGTTTTCAGTCCAAGTTGTACTTAACAACTCAAGACAATAGAGCTGTCGGTATCGTTATGCTTACTGGCAACCCCGCTGTTTAGTTATCCTTTGACAATGAGCCTGCATAATAGCAGCAACGCACTCGACTAATATGTTCAGTTCAATGCAGTGATGAACGTCAGTGTGGGCTGACTAGCCGAGCTGTGTGCGTACGAACGAAGCAAAGCTCACACAAGGTGATCTAATCTTAGAGATTTGGCTAATTCTGGCCAAACCTGAGTTGATGAAGACTGATGGCTACTAACTAAAAGTATCAGCTGAGAATTCGATCAAAGTAAGCAACCCTGAAGCCACAGCTTGATGCCAGAGTGTAGGCCCATCCAAAAACAAGAACAGAGTTTCAAAAATGTGAATACCGGTACTAGTAAACTTGCCCCTGAGTGCAGAAAATATTTAACGATGGATCATATCTCCGAAACAGATGTGAGTCACTCAGCAAAGGTGAAGAGTGAGGTGAACACACAAGTGATGCGGATGTTTACGTGGCAGTCAATAGCAATTGCACGTACACAGGCGGAAACTGCACAACTACTGAATAGTAAAATCTACGAACAAAACTTTACACGTCCACCTCATAAGCTGTCTAAAATTAGTTGTACTGAATACTCAACAAACCGTTCACTTATGACAAACGTACTTTGGTATGAAAAGTCCGCTTGAATCGAGCCCAAGATCTGGCAGCTGCGTGGTCGGGTTTCGTCTAGTTCTCGGTTCACCGTTTTCATCTCGAAGAAGCGCATACATAGTCGGACTGAAACCCTGAACAAGAAGGAGGGCTCGTTATTGACAGTGACATTAAAGAAACATAGACTAACAAACCGTAAATACCGCACCAGATCTACAACAGAAATACCTTATTTTGTAGTTAAAGTAAACAAACATTCTGGTAAAATTAGGAACCATCAATGGGACATCATTGTTTTATGCCACTGCCAACTGGCCAGAACATACCAGTTCATTCAGCTTCAGTTGTTTCGTATATGACAGCGTCATGGAACAGGTAAGCATTTGAACACAAAATATATATTAATTAAATATGCGAAAAGTAAATTGGTGTGCATGTGCTCTCGGAGGCTGAAAAAGGGAGACAGTCAATCGAATATATATATTCACCAGAAGAAAATGCACGGAACAATTAAATATTGATCTTTGTATTTCTCTCTTCCAAGTGAATATTTCCAAAGCAAACTTTGCAAAAGGTCCATCACTTATTACTGATAATCATAATGTTTTAACAAGCAATAATGATGTTATTAATAACACTGGGACACCAGTCTGCACATGTACACTTTGAGGGGAAAAGTAAACTCGTGGATCCGAACACTCAACACACGTAAAGCAAACAAACAAAATCCACCTGAACTAAGATGACATTGTTCAGATTTTCTACACCAGCTGAGAAACTACGTGTTCAGACTAAATAAAACAGTACAGTTTGTCAATTGTTGTCTCGTTAACCAATGTTCAAGTGAACTTTGATGAACAACTGTTGTTCATTTAATAACTATTTTCAAATTGTTGCTGCTTGTTACCCACGTTCTGTCATACATTTTAGAAAACTCGAATATGAAATAGACGTTCGTATGGTAAGCTTTTAGCTAATACGATCAACGGTACGTCTCAGGGAGACAAATCCGCCAAGTCTATTGTGTCATGGAATGAACCAGCATCATCATGTATTGTGAGAATACTAGTATCAATCACCCAACTTATTGTACTGGATATGTGACTCATCAATCAGGCAATCAACTGGAAAATGTTTTGGTACTACCGGTGAGCACTCCGGTGGTGAATTTAGTTAACGAGGCGACGCATTTTCAATCATATCCGGAATTGGGATATGTTAGAGCCAGTGACAGGAGCCAAGTTCCCCCATACTGTAAGTTGTCCATCAGAAAAGATACAAAGATACGCCGGGATATAGAAAATTTCACAGCAGGTTCCAACTATCTAATCAACACGCATAGACGATGGACCGCCATGAAACGGTCATCACATACAGCTATCATTGACATCTATCAGGCCAAGCGTCTTTTGCGGACACAACATGTTATTGGCAGTGGCGAACGACGAATGTTCACTCAACAACTATTTCTCACGTACTCCTGCATGTTTCCTACGTTCTGTCATCCGTTCTAGAAAGCCTGAATAGCCCCGTATTGGAAATGGATATTCCAAATTGAACATCACCCACAGTTGATCGCAGCTGTCGCATTCCGATAGACTTTCCAGTCGGCCCCTTTCGAAAAGAAGCACTAGACTCGAGTTTCGCTCTCATTAGAGCTTTTATCTAATACGATTAACGATACGATTGAGGGAGACAAATCCGACTCCATCTACTGTGTCATGGAATAAACCATCATCATCATGTATTGTGAGAATATTCGTGTCACTCGCCCAAAGTCCTGTAGTGAAAATTTCACACCGGATACCAACTACCCAACCACCCTGCTGTTCACTGGGTGTTCACCAACACATCTGGGGGATGGACCGACAAGAAACGGTTGTGACATATAGATACCATTGACATCTATCAAATCAGCATTTGAGCTTTGAGTAACATGGTATATTGGACAATTGAGTAGAAAAAAGGAGATGGTCAGACCGTAGGATAAAGATATAGTAACCTACCTGCAAAGTCATGGTTCGATTGGTCAACAAGCGTACCAAGACGTATCACTCGGAGGAACGTAGAAACCAGGCAGGTACATTTCCCAAAAAATATATAAATCTTGAAGTCCAAGGCGACCGACTTTATCGATGGCGAACTCATACTACCAGAGTTTGGCGCACAGGTTAGTGATAGTTATTGAACATGTTAAGTCCCACTTTTGCCGAAAAGTTATATTTGGGCTTGTTGAAACCATGTACAACGTGGAACTGGCGAAAAAAACATAGCATCTTCAGGTGCGCACTGTTTGTTTTCCAACGGACTTCTTGCCGAAACGATTAGTACCACTTATGGTTAGGTGATTGAACACCGCAATAAACCTGCATTGTTTGTGTTTTAAGTAAAATAGCTTCTTATTCTGTACACTGAAAACGCACATCTCTTTATTCCATGGACAAGTCTGTCGTTAGATAAATGGTGTATCTGTGGGGATTCCTTTAAGGCCTGCGCTAGCCCATATATTCGTTGCTTGTCTTGAAATAGAAGCGCAGAATGTCATAAGATGAACATATTAGCACCAAAGATACACGGATAATATACCCATAAGTTTGGATTCGAAAAATTAGACCGAATTTACGTGCGTGCATCTCAACTGCTTACGTACCAATCTTGAGTATACCACTGAAATCGAGGGTGAAAATCCGGGATAGTTTTTGGACGACTGGGTTACCGGACGCGAAGACGGTCCTCTTCATGGAGGTTTCGATCAGAATAAGAGCAGACTGGTCAGCTACTGCACTTTAATAGTTTTGCGCCTGTTACCTACAAATATGTGCTTGTCAGAACATTGTAACTCATAGTTCTCAATATTTGTTCAGAGTTCAGTTTTGCCACACGGACTCACATTCCGCAGGGTTACCCCGTACGTTTTGTCTGAAAGCGTTGAAAACCAATCGATGCCCGAACAGCCGTCACAACAGCACCTCTTCAACCGGTTCATATGCCGTTGCCTTTCAGAGTGGATAGTGTAACACCCACGATGATACAATGACTGAAGTGAACATTGGGCCACATGTGTGTCAGCTACGATCACCTTGTTGCCATCAACAACATGAGTGCCCTCTAGCCAGAAAAATATTCAGTAGCGACACCCACCATATCATATCTTATAAACGAATATATCTGCACATGTTTATTGAAATGCGTAAGCCATACAGTGAGGGCATTACATACTCGAACCCCACAGTAAGTCTCGAAATGTCTTTTGAACACCAAAAGTGGAACGGCGAGGAGTGTCATGAAGAAATACTTGCTTTAATCTAGTCACACGTTAGATCTATTAAAGGTTTTCTAAGTTTATCAAAATATAGAGAAACGCTGTTTAGTTTTCTGTGGGCGTGAGCTATAAAATTTGGGAAACTACCTATATGCGCCCAGAAGCAGACGGTAATGAACTTAGAACTATCTTTGTGATCCACCGTACACAGACCTTTAATTAGGTTTTCATTGTGAATCTATCAGTTTCCTATTCCAGAATTATCGTTATTGATCACACTTTTCTACTGTGTTCAACTAATCCTTGCTTTTAGCTTGCTCCTCCGAATCCAATATGAATTGACTGACCGCAATCAGTTCAATTCAATTGCTTGTCGATTAGTGTACGCTCAACAGGTGAATCACGCGCTCACCTACCTACTGCCATTCCGCATACAACTACCTTACTTCATTAACTTTCTGATTTCTTCTTAAGATGAGTAGAGAAAAGACCAACGTATCCACACATGCTCTAGGATCGAACAACGATTTCTAGCTAGACAAAATGTTATTTTGTCTGCACGCACCCATTCCCCTATCCATTCAGTTGCCATTTCCTGTGTGTAGCTGAAATGAACAATCAAAGTGTTGGCTGGCAATAACAAGGTTTGATTTATTCAAATTATGAGGGGATCCATCAGTGAGAAAACAGAGGTTCGTCTGGACTCATTTCGGTGTCCGGAATACAGTACACAGAAGTCGGCGGAAGGATTGTATTGTGTTTGGTTAGATGGACGAATTAGGGCCACAGGTAGAAACAAATGAGAACGGTTGATTGAGTGTCTGGTGTAAATCAACTGCGTCAACTGTACATTTGTTGAACTACTTACCCTGTACGGGGAAATATTCAACCAGCAAAGCGTGTAAAATATCCGCTGGTCTGAGCAGTGCCAATGTGGATTTTAAAAACGGTGTTTGACGGTTTCATCTGGGTTGACAGTTGCAAGCCACAATGTTCATTTTTCGAAAGGTGAGGAATGTAATGATAATCGAAACAGATTGCAATGGCTAGTGAACAGAGAGTCGATCGTATACGAGAGACTCGTCCATTTTCAACAGATATTAATTAGCCGATGCCAGTCAGCCTGTACTGGCCAGTGCACGTCGAACAGATGCAAGCAAACAAGCAAATGATTTCCGACCAAGTTTTTGTCGCTACAACATTTCAGATGATAAAAAGTCGTGCATTGAGTTTTTCATCAATTCTAGACGTTGAGGGGCTGTCTTACATGCATTGTGTCCAACAAACCGCGCTCTGAATTTGTGTACGTGAAACACGCCCATATACTGAAAACACAGTAGAGGTAATGAATTCGAGCGTAGATCCCCTGGCCAAGACTAGCAGAACCCAGATTTACTTCTCTTCATGTCTGTGAATAGCGGTTGTATCAAGAGGGACAATTGGGAGTCGGTCATAGAAAGGCTGTTCAGGATTAAAATCTTGACAAAATATGATTATAGTCATATGTTGCGTTGACTAAACTGCAGCGATCTATACTTTTTATTGACGACTCTGATTATGTTTATTATGTAGCACACACACGAATAAAGTAGTTAGAAATGATGATAACCTGATGTCAACATCAACAAGTCTAATATTTGTTCAACACAAAATTGCCACTGAAGCACAAACCAGCTCAACTTTAAACTTTTGCTACAGTCGAAATTTTCCAATTTCACTGGAGGACGAGTGAAAAACTGTCATTGAAATCTTACGAGACTGTGGGCAATTTCGTGTAGAAAGGTTGAATAGGCCATTTCGTTGAGTCCGAAATCGGACACAATTGCATTTGAGCAGAGGTTGACGTAACCCAGGACCGGACTGGAAAAGAAGGAGCAATTATGTCTTTGGTGATTAATTGGAAAGTTTGGTTCAGATCAATTAAACATCACACACTCATAAGTGATCTCAGCTGTCACATTTTACGTAAATTTTTCTGAGAATGTTAACCGCAACGTTTACCGGAATGCGACAGCCACGATCACTTGTGTGCGATGTTAAATCTATATCACGTTTTGCTTCTATTCGGTCCGAAGTGTCTAGAAGCGAAATGTGGCTTATGTGTGGGGCACAACGGCTACAATTACGGATCAATCGTAAAAATCCGTTAGTGGTTTTTCTTGGCAAAAGACGATCAGATGTAGATCAGGAATAACCATCTAACATGTACTGCAAGCTAGCTTAAACACACTGTCGATGTCCATGACCCTAGTTTAACTGATGTTTTATAAAGTACCAAGCGCACTATCCACGTCTGCGAACAAAAACCAAAACATCCAATATGTGACAAGTTGAGCGCGGTTACTAGTTGTTCCGTCATGTCTGTCAGACACACATGCTGCACAACCACTTGTTTTATTTGCAAGAAGTCTCACTCTAAAGTCCATGCCGCAGGGTTAATCGTATATAGAATTTGACGTTGTAATTTTCTTACAAAGAGTTGAAAGTGTTGAAATTACCGCGGATGAAACAGTAGATGTGTGGCATATAGAAAACCACTTTTTTCAGGATGGCTTGAGATGACTGGTAGATTACTTAACATGGAGGAAAATTATACTACAAAATCATCGGTCATCTACCAGCGGACCACGTTTTTTAAACAAAAATTAATGCTTAAGATGAGATATATCAAATTTGCGTTTTCGGAGGTGTAGGCCATTAAGTGCTCAAGAAACGTTTTCAGGTCTCTCTTTCAACCGGCCAGATAATGTGATTTCAGTGTTTGACGCTAACATGTGTGCCTACCACTTCCACCACTTGCACCTCGCTAACTTCCTTAGGTTAACAGGCGTAAGAACGGAAAGTCAAGATGCAGGATCTTTTCTGTTCCGCAAACTTTGTTATCATTGTTATCAATCCTTCCTTTGCAGGTCACTTTTCAAATATCGCGTGATGTCAGTAAAAACAAAAATGTAAATAAATTTTCCCGTGTGTATTCATCCCATAATGACAATATTTGGTGCTAGTTGATCTCAACCAAATCGAGTGGGACAAATTCACGTTATCACGTTATCTGACTGGGTGCTTCTCTCTGCATATGACAGCTTGATAGGTCATGACTTGTTGTCTTGACGTATAATCCTATTGGTTATTCCTTGTTGCTATTTGACCTTCGACAGAATTGGCCGCTTCTCCCTCGCAACTGAACTTTAACAGCTTGAGTCGACATATCAGTTCATTTGGGTATCAATGCCTGGTCATGTTCAGATATAAGCCATCTCAGATTTTTCAGATGTATTGCCTACAAGATTTTCTCTATTTCTAAAAGCTTGTTCATCGATACGATTGATAAATATCAGATTTTCGGGAGATTTTTCGCATGCTTCGTGTTCCACTGAATAAGAATCCACGAAGTGGTCATGTTGAGTACATATTCAGTTCCATTCCGTCGGATGGGCCTAAGTGTAAATGGAACATGTTTCGGTTCGTGTTCACGTAGGGTTAGGTTGATGAATTGTTTATCACGTTTTTTTCGTTTCATATGATGTGTTATAGTGTTTTGTTGTTTCGTTTCCTGAATTTTTATTAATTTTTTGAGTTGGTTATATCTTTTGTATGGTTTGCAAGTTGACATAAAACTACACCGTCGCAAACAATTTACACTTATTCTCAACATTCTTCAAATACCTGATGAGGTGGTTTGTTTTGTTGAATGTACCTTAGACTTTAGGCTTCCTTCTTATTGAGATAGTATTCGCATGGTGAAAATTTACTGACAGCTATGACGAATAAATACTTGTCAGCATCATTTTCAGATCCACCGTTATGGTTCTACGAGATTTCAATGTATTCCTGATCTCTTAAATACAGTTCGATTGCAACTGTTTCTGTGTCAATTTAGCCGGCTTCTATGATGACGACTGATGTGGCCAAACATTGAATAACAACTTTAATTAATCAACCGGATTATTCATCAACAACAACATGGTACAACCAGTCAAACCATAAGGTTAATGAAGAGAGGAAGTGACCATTTCGATTTCAGTTGAAGACTAACGCAGTGCACAAATCCGCACGTAACAAACAGCAGATAACAACCCTAATGCTCACACTTGTATGTGGCATGGAAATCACTTGGTTTGTTGAAGAATGAACTTCAGTCAAAATGCAGAACGTTGGAAATAACGGAACAACGTTAGCTGGACATGGTTGTACTGGATTTATAAGCTGGAAATGAATTTCAATAAAAATTAACTGATTTGCAAGAAACTCAGTTAGACAAGCTTCGTTGTGTAATATTTCAGTTTGTGTCACATGATTAGCCTATTCTGGCAAAGATTTTGAAGCGATTCTGTCACCAGGTTTCGTAAATAATCCTCGTCAGGTACACTTTTCTAATTTGTTGATAATCAGCATCAAATCAAGAAGTGTACCTGACCGTTCACGTGGTCTATATCGTACTTACGACATGAACGTGAAACGATATTTTGAAAACTCTGTATGAACAAACGATAATCGGGGGAACTGATAAAAGTTGATTTGGATAAAGAAAGCAACTGTCTAATCCAATGATTTTCAGTTGGCATTTTATCAAGATTGTCGATAAATTAAAAGGCTTGGGTGACGGGGGGAGATTTTAATGAGTAGTTGGACAGCGGATGTGAATTCCTAGACTTTCTCAAAAGACAAAAATGGTTACATGTAATCCAGTTTCTCGTAGCTTATATTGAATAAACACATTTAACGTGTATTTTCAAGTCAGTTCTAGAGAGCTGTGTACATTGAAAACACGTTGCTTTGGATAATTTTTGAAGTGCTGAAAGTCATTGCTCCACGTACCACAAAGTTTTGAACAATTCAGATGGAATGCGCTTCGGAAATGTGAGTACCCTAATTTGGGATACTTCAATTTGCTCTATAAGACTGATGAAACGCAGATGCCCAAGGTTTCCTGTATTCGGCTACTTTGGTTCCTGTTCGTTTTCACTAGTGACGAAATCGTTTCAATCAAATAAGTCTATGTCCATATCTCACACATCACATATTGCAGTGCAATAACAGAACGCAATAATGGTGCTGAGATAATTAGTGATATAAATAAGATACAACAGGCTGCAGTGACCACAGTCGGTTATCATACGTCCTCATTAGCGCGTAGTCTTAATTTTCACCTTCAGTTTGTCTCCTTCCTCAGTCACTCTCGTTTACTATCCAAAATTGAGAGGTTATGTAGAATCAACAGAGAGTAGTCTGAATTTCCTCAAACGGTTTCGCTAATAATCGTATAATGGCCACAAGCTCTGTCGTGCATCTGGTTGCCTCCTAGCTGTAAGCCAGTTAGTTTTACCGAGTGTCTGAATGATTGACATAACTTCTGCGGGGTGAATGCACCAACCGAATGAATGAATGAGTGAATGCATCCAACCGCACAATGTTACTTCATGTTTGAAATTCAGTTGGGTGGTTGTTCAGAATGCCAAAGACAGTTTGATCTAAACTAAATTCACATTCGTAGGATTCAGTAATGATTAGTATGCATGCTCGCCTTGTATCCCACCACTGACCGGAAATGAAGGCAGAGAGCTAGCACATTGCCAGTCGATTGTTAACCGGTACTACCTGAGTACGGAGTTCATACTGTTGTATCATCATTATCATCGTAACAGCCCTTAACCTGACCAGAAGGCACTGTGACCGGGATCGCAGCCCACCTCATCAACGACGTGAAAAATCCTAGAGGAAGAAGACGCCACCAAGAAGAATTAAGAGGAAGAAGTAGAAGCGGTATGAACGCCGGGACGTCATTAACTGTGGGCTTATCTGTGTACACAGACAGAGTACTGTTGTAATGGTAGTCAACACGGTAGGTTTTTAACTAGATATGCACTGCTTATCATCAGAATCTGATCCTATATCCAGTTTCATCTTTACACGCTTCTTTCTGATGTGGAGTTCCATAATGTATGTTGTGGAGTCGGTGGTTGAAATTATTATTCTACCCGAATGAACATAGCTCAGACTCCTTTTCAACAGGCTATTCTATTGGTTTGATGTCTGATAACAGAAGATAACAGCGTGCCGTTGCAAGGTGTATCACACAACACCTCACCACTGCTTTACAAATGCATACTATGGTTAACAACGTTTATATCGCAGACCCAAATGATTCGTCAATTACTCAAGAGATGATAGTGTGCAGAACGAAAAGCCCGCCACAACCTGTCACGTATCAAGTCAATGAGAATTAGTTACCGGGGTTGAAGACAGATAATGGCCAACTTACTTTCCATACAGAACGTGACATACAGTCTTTGGCACGAAGAGCCTCTGTGTCTGTACGATCCTATTATTAGACTGACTTGTAAACAGAGTGGTTGTGCTTTATGGGGAACTGCAGTATGCACTTGCAAAGAAGCGACAAAATGTTTTCGGACGTATTACCACTACAAAATCTACCCACATCATGATCCAAGCAAGTCTGCCTTCAGGTGCAGTGACATTGATGACAAAACGCGATCAACCTGCGGAATCCGTTGATATGTGGAGTGCAAAAAAGAGTGACAGCCGGGCAACAAAATTGTGTATAAGAAAACTATGCAGTTGTAGACAACACGACTCCGGGTGCGCGACAGATTCATAAAAGCGACCGGTCTAAATTGACGGTTGCAGATATCTGATTCCCTGTCATTTTTATGAGTCTTCTATGGGAGCTCCGCTAGTTGGAGTTCGGTTAGACCTTCCTGATGAATCAGTTCTATTTATTATCACACTACTTTGATCAGTTGTCTTCTGTGATGGTGACTTGAAAAACGTCCACGAGTCCCGAAACATATTACGAACGAACACAGAGTTGTCTTGTCACCAGTTCGTACAAATTTTATCTAATTTCTACGCTTCACTGAGTGTAACGTGCTAAAAGTCCATCAAAACTGGTTATATTTTGTCGTCTTCGCAATGGCAAAAGTCTAAAAATGCACTGAAATACACACATGTTTTAACCAAACCGGTCATAGACTGTGCAGGTATAACATGGTTCAACTGTAGAGTGAGGTTAACCAACTTGTGTGATGAGCTGGCAAATTAAGTCTGCACGAATGGTGAGGTCGATCTCCGATATCTATCACTTGCACTTTTAACAATGTTTTCTACACGACGTGTGTAGATAAGTGCGAGCGTTGCCGGAACCGATCGCAGAATAAGGGTTTACAAATCAGCGCAGTTAGAGATCAACGCGCTTGCTTACTGTCAAAAACGCGTCCATTCAAAGGAACGAATCATGTGACTTCAAAAAATGTTTTTCCATTGATCGTATTTCACACGTATGTACTTTCATCTTCAAACATACACACCCCTCCATCTGCCAAACATATTTTGTTGTACAGTTCCGTGTTTGTACAGTATTATCCATTGGTCAAAACCAGGTGACAGGTTGTCCTCAAACTGCACCAGAATGTTTCGTTCAACGTTCACAGGAGGTTGCTTTGTCTGTAAAAGATTCATGGTAATTATGGCACTACTTGTGCATGCATTGCGAACCACTTGCATTTATTCCTGAAAGAAGACTAGTTGGTTCACTAGTTTTGCTTATTACGTACTGCCTCTTCACTACTTGCGGTAGACTACACTGCAAGCCTGTATGATACTGAACTGTGCCGTGCTGTCCCTCTGACCTGATTGTTCGTTAGTTGATAATCACAGATGAGCAGATAATCAGTAAACTGTTAAACCACCTAACATCACGGTCGACTCAGTGAGGCAAAGCGAACAACACACGTGAGGCAACACAAACTCGTTTATGGACTGTAAAGTCCGTACCGTTGCGGAAATCTTGTGTCAAGTAAGAAAGCGAGAATAATGACTTGTACATAAAAAAGAGACTGTAGACCATTATGTCTCTCGAAACTGCTCAAACCCACAGTTTGTTTATTGTTTGGATTAGATGCCTGAATCAATCTGGAAGATCACGAATCTGTTATAACAAACTGACTTGTTTCTACATGGAACATTATACAGTGTGATTATATTTCACCATTTCAGATAGATCATCATTTGCTTCGAGTAACCTGGGGACCTTCCCGGTCCGCTGCCCATTTTTCGGTAAAAGCAGGATACCAATTGGAGAACAATCCTTAATCCAGATTGAATATTTTACTTTGTCAAACGTTGCAAACTAGCAAGTGGATAACTACAGTTCTTACAAACCTTGTATTTAAAATTCGTGTAAAGTTTGATTTAGCCAATTTGAATTCAAGAGAAAACTCTCCAAGTGCGAACACACTGATTTTCCATGAGCAGACATGTTTACACAATAGTGGTAAAGACAGTTTAAGTGTCATTATAGAACATGAACCTAACCGACAGTCTCATCTTGACATAGTTGTCAGACTTGTGATTTCCATTGGTCCGGAGAACAATGATAACTTAGTTTTTGATTCTATCAAGACAATCCCGTCACTCAGACCAAAAGAAGGCAGTCGCATGAAAAGCATTTACTGTGTAGGTCTAACCACTGACCATGCAATTGAGCATATGTAGAAACGTACGGTAGTGTTAAGTTATGGTGGAGTTATGTTTTCTATAGTTACGGCACCGCTGTCTCTCAAATAAGGAAGCATGGTGTTAGAAGAAACATCCTTAAAGAAAACTACAACCGGATCATCCAACGGTTGACTGTTACTGCTGACCTACTATCCACTGAGATCAAAAATATCCAGTTTGATTTGAAAGCCTGATACAACCCCTTAACGCCCTTAACGCTTTATAATGTGAACTTTCGGGTTAGGAAAATCTTCAACTTCTAAGTGCTTCAGACTGTTTCGTCAATGTTTATGGGCACGATACCCAAAAAGAAACCTTATATCCTGTTATCTTGCAGGTCAGGTTTTTGAATCAGAGACTCGGGGTGGGGTCGCCCAAATCAACTCTTTTAAGTACCACAATTAAGTTTTTCATCAAGCAGTATTCTCATCCTCGTGAGTGGCGGTTTTCCCCATCTTCTCATAGGCCGAGTAGAGTAAATTTTTTTGAAAGATTGTTTAACACACTGAAGGCATTTATATTCTAGTGGTGAAATTGAATGACGATAAACTAGCAGTAACATAAAACACAAACAGTGCACTTTTATGACTTGCCGATTAAGTGAATTGTCCACCTGACAAACCGCTGCGAAACCAAGAAATCCATCCTTACACTGGTCACCTGCATCTGCGTCAACAATAAGCAGGAAATCGGTGTTTGATAGTCCACTTCCTGCTGTCCCCGTGTGCATTCTGACACCGTTTTTGATTTCCATACATTGCTTTCATGAGTGTGTGTATGTGTAGGGAGGAAAACAATCGAAGGATCAATTCACTACGATTAACGATATCATGTAAAACATCCGCCAGCAATGTACACGAACGACCTAACTAAAATATCTCACGTGATACCATGGTCAATTGTCAAAGTGAATATTTGTAACCGGTGTCTAATTTGTAATAACCACCCGAGCATTTGGTACTATCACTTCACAGCAAGGGGTATGGACTCCGTATCATGCAATTAACTGAGATTGAAACTAGTGACATATTTGTTTCGAAATTTCAACGTATGCGTCCCTGTAAAACCACCAGTCGGAAGTAACATTCAAATAGATGAGCTTTTTTTGTCGAAAAGTCGAAGAACACGGTCTGAACTGAGGTTTACTGCACAAAGAACATGACAAAATTTTACGATGCCACTTAACTCATGAAGTTACTACTATTAAGGCACTGGATAGTGATTTCGGTGTAAACAAAGCATCTTCAATTGAACGAAAGGAAAATGTCAAGAAGACTTCAATAAACAACATTGTACGATCGTGAGACAACCAGTACTCCAAACAACCACAAGATTATTCGAGCTGTGTTTAGTTCTGCATTATCATACAATACTCACGGTTATCCACCTAGCAAACACAAAGTTTCTGTCTACATTGATGAGTTTGCTGTACTGTTCAAATGTACAAGGTTTATATGCAAGAATACTGGAACCGTCTAAAACTCATCGTCTGGGTTTCAATTCAGCAAAGCGTCCAGAACGTTTTACTCACTGTAAGGGAGAAGAATCAAAGTATAATTTTACATAATCCGTTTTAATGTCTTTCTAATCAACAAATGTGATTACTTTCACATTTGGCAAATATATCTAAGTCGTATTTTCTGGTAACTCGTTTGGATTACAAGTTATTGATGCCCCATAGAGTGTTCCGAGTTGGCCATTATTGCCGCTTGAACGCTCAAGATCTCTTCCATTTGTAACACTGACCTTATTGATCAGTGGCCATAGCTGCTGCACTTGTAACACAAGATTTCACTAGCTTGTATCATTCTCCTGAACATCTCTTGAAAGGAATCAGGTTTACACTACTGATGGACATAGCCTCTTCCAAATACCTCAATTTCAGCATTCGATAAGTTATATAAATTGGCTACAAAATATCTTCTCCACAATAACATTTGACAACTCTTCAAACATCTGATTACGACCAACTCTGCAAACAGTGCTACCCGTCACACATGTGGTTGTACGAAGTACAAAACGATTCTTGACCTAAATGGATTATGTGAGATCTCAAAGGATGGATAAACGGTGGGTAGAAATTGAAAAGCTTTCTTTCATCCTCTTGGTCCTAATAACATTAAAAATTCGTAATATCAGTAGTGTACTGGTGTTGCTGCTGTCGAATAGGCTTCAGTGTGGTATATCTGACAAACCCACAACATGGGATTCACCTAGATTGAATGAGCTCCAGGCTAATTCTCATCATCAGTTGACGAATGCTTCTATGACGTTTTCGATGCTCTCCAAACATGAACAGATGCATCTAGGAATCACGGAGTTGAAGGTGAAGCACGTCACATGATGACATAATTTTTACATTCCACATTAATGTCAAACAACTGCCGTTCTCTAAGAGGTGTGCTCAAACACAGGCTTGCTAATTCATTCCATTCACTTGCAAAAATGTGATTTACAGAGCAAGTAAAACATTGGTATCTCCCTACTGGGGAATCCACAGACAAATCTAGAAGCGAATGTCACAAACGTTTGACTGATTAGACATAAGAACCTGGGGATTTGGTTGACATAGGCTGAGCAACATGCACAGCTGAGTCTAACGTTTATATTCAAATACCTATAGCAGAAAGCTCCCTTAGGAAAGGACCACTAGGATTGTAAGAGAGTATCCCAGTTGGCACGGGTGATAGAGGAGATATATTTTTACGAATAGTCACAGCCCGGCTAACTTTATCGCCTTGGGACAACGATGGTTACCATGTTACAAACATCGCTGACTAAAAGGCTGAGTATATAGCGCAGCTGTGTATACGGTACTGTCCTACAGTTGGAAGACCAGAAATCTCCACATTGATGGTGTATGCAAGCCATACACCATTTGCACCTGTATGCTGCACAACACTGCATATTTGTTGGGATAACAGCAAGTTGGCAATGAATGTGTTAAACCCCCTTTTTGGGAACTGATAATCTCCTATTAATCGAAGTGGTTTCCCAAAACCCCCATTATGACGGTTCAAATAAACTTTACATAATAAGGATATAGAGAAATAGATATGCGCCCCGTCTCCGTTGAAATCGATTTACATTCAAGTGAGGTCCAAAAGATAATGCACTGCTACCTGGAAACTTTAAACAGCATTGGCGTGGATTGAAGTCAGTGGAGAGCACAAATTTCGGCTGAATGTTGTGGCATTCTTTAGGTTTAGCACGTTTTTGAAAGTTATGAGATACGATACAACAACAAAGCAAACAATTACGAAGTTTTAACATTTTGACCAGCCGTTTTTGAGCACACAGTGGTGGAGAGTACAGGCGAATTGCGATGGCCTCTGCAATTGATAGTATACGACCTTTGACCTGTTTCGATTATATCCCACATGTTCGGTAGACTGGCTTGGACGATCCTGTCTGATTGATTAGATGGTTCGACTCGATCAAATGCGTTGCGACCGCAGACGAGCAGGGCCTTATCGATCCTCGCGTCAGCCACACCGGTTGGTGCTCCCGAATGCGTTCGGATAATCGCCGTGTTGTGCGACCTAAGTAGCTTGTTCCACAGGAACAAACAAAACGAAGTTGCCGAAGCTACCTGTGGCGTTCAACTAACTACAAGAATGTTCTCAAGAGCCCCATGACTGTGTATTCATCGTTCGTTTTAACAGTTCATGTTTTATTGTCTTCAGTTAGTTCGCTGTTCTTCCTCGGAAAGATGTAAAATAACGATAAAAATAGTAAGTGATGACACTGTGTAAAGAAATGTTGTTACATCTTGCGTAACTCTGTTGGTGTTTTATAGATTCTTATGGGAAACGCACCGTCTACTTTGCTTAGATGTTCTGAGAGGATACTCAAGTGCAAAAGAGACTAGCAGCAGGATGACTGATTGACAACCACCTGCAATATGTTGCTTTTCTCGATGGTAGGAAGCATTAGCTCTAGCAGACAAAATAGAGATACGCACATCCAAACAATGTACCAAAACGTTCACCGGTTTCATTAAGCTGTAAGGGAGTATATTTGTAAATGAGTGGGGGAAGTGAAGAGTCGGGAATGCAGGAACTAGCTGTCCACCTGATGCAGTTTCATTGAGCTTTACTTCTCGTAATGACCTTTTTACAAGTATGACAGAACTCAGGATTGACGCTTCATTGCAGTCTGCGCGGTTATTCGTCTGTGATACTAGTCAATGGCTTTGTGTTCGTCTGATGTTTCAGTCCCGTTCAAGAGCTGCTTTCCTAGATTTTCTTCATGAATTGTACATTGCCATACCACTCCATAAGCTTCCGAAGATTACGTCATGTTGTTACACCTAGTGTGCATACTTTTCTGATCGGGGTGCCATATTATTCACCAAACTGACTTCCGTGAGCTCGATGCTAGTGCTTCGCATACTCACTCAACTATACTGAACGCCGATGGTCCACCACTGTATACGGTCCCTCCACCTTGCTAGAAAAGTTCCTAGATCCGGGTCTTGTTGTATCCAGATTTCGCCGGTCCCTGTTCCTTAACCTACGTACAAAGTCCAGAAAGGCTACATCAAACTGATAAATTCGCAGTTGATTGTCTCTCGGAAATATCTTATGGGCTTGTCAGATTTCGGTTGTCAAACCTCTGAGTTTCTGCTAATTCACTCGGGCTTATCCGTCGATTTGCGCATGAGTCAACTTCCGATTGACCGGCAGGCGTGACACGCCCCCACATATTAACTCAAACGGCGACTTCTTCGTTATTCTTTTTGGCTAAGAGTGGTGGGTGAACAGAATCAATGGTGGAGTTTCCTCTCAGCCTCCAACTTTTTCTGTCAGTCACCTTTTAATTGCACAATGGTTTCTTTCCATCACCCCATTTGACTTAGGAGGGTATGGATTTGTGCGAACGCTTTTGATCCCCGAGCGCTCCAGGCAGTTTCGAAACTCCTTACTTTCAAAGCACGGCCTCGATTAGTCAATTTCTTTGCGGTATTCCGTGATCTGAAAGGATGTGATCTATCACCACCGAGCATAAAACCTTACATGCTGATTTAGTACAGCAGACACTTCGATCCATTTTGTGGAATGTTCAGTCATGACCAAGATGTAGTGAATCCTGGAGCAGATTATCGGAAAGTGGCCTACCACATCCACCTAATCTAATTCCCCGATTTCACTAGTCAGAGCAGTTGAGAAGCATGTTTATTCCAGTGGTTGATGTCCTTCATCATCTGACATGGCTGGCACACCACCACGTAATTGTCAACCTAATCCTCTGCTTCAGTATTTTGTAAGTTCGATGACAATCTGTATGAGTCAACTGATGATATTCTTTCAGAGTTGTCGCTATTAACTTTGTCGGTATAATCAGCACGTTTTTTCCCTCGCGCAGTTGGCGCATCAAAATTCCGGCGCAAATCCAGCGAGATTATGACCAGTGCACTCTGAAAGGTTTTACTCTCGGAGTTCCCTCGACTTCTGGCAGTCGTTCTCCCAATAGATCGCTGTATACCTTCTCCGTGCTATTTGTAACTTCCAGTGATCTTTCTCCAGTACAATATTACCAGCTGTGATCACGTTTTTGCGGACCTCAACCATGTGTTGCGTCTGGAAAGGCAAATCAGAAACACGTTTCTCTCGTCCATAAATACGACGAATTTGGAAGTCATACTCCTGTAGTCGTAACGCCCGATGAGCCAGTTTTCCACTCCTAATGTTTGTATCCACAGGGAAACGGCAGCCTAGCAAATATAGTCTCAATTTTCGTCAAACGGTCATTTTCCTTCATTGAATAATTTCGTTTAGTCGGGGTTGGTATCCGACTGGCATATTCCATAGCACCGCATTTCTGCTTCAGTACACTACCGATGCCTACATCACTTCCATTAATTGCTACAACGAAGCGCTGTTTTTTCGCTGGCAATTTTAGGGTCAGCTATCTCTTCTTTATCAATTGTTAGATTTTAACATGAGATTGATTGTTCCCTGTTGACCCGTGAAAATGGCAATTCTTCTTCAGACGTTCGCAATATGGGCCTGCGAGGTCATTGAGGTTTTTGATGAAGTGGCTGTAGAATCCAACACGACTAAGCAACTTTCGCAACAACCTATCTGATATTGGTACCGAAGCAGCTTCGATCGTCTTCAGTTTCTTCGGCGGTGTTTGGACCACTCTAGATGTGACTTTCGACTA
The DNA here is from genome assembly GCA_013368495.1 of Paragonimus heterotremus. Taxonomy (NCBI): domain Eukaryota; kingdom Metazoa; phylum Platyhelminthes; class Trematoda; order Plagiorchiida; family Troglotrematidae; genus Paragonimus; species Paragonimus heterotremus. The sequence goes on from LUCH01001620.1 coordinate 80,385, forward strand.
CTGAACCGTAGACTGGCTTTTTAAATCTGTAACACAGCTAAAACAAGAATCGAATGTTCTTCTCGCTGGAGACATAGATAATGATATCACTTCCATTATGTTGTGCAATCTGTCCAGCATCCCAGCATCAGTCGTTAGGACGTAAAATGGTACCCGATAGTTCAAAATTCACACGTTCGAAGCGATACTGGTTTTCCCTTACCGCAAAAACTGCTTTTATCTTGGTTCATTTGCTTGACTGGAGAATGCCAATATCCGGACAGCAAGTCGAACGCGGTGGACATTTTGACTTTCTGTGGCTTAGTAAACTTTCTGACACCGGTGGGACGACCCTCACGTCAATAACTCTAATCTGGTTAAACCGTCTGAGGTAGATGCGAAATCATAGCTTTCCGCTGGACATCCTCATCAGCAAGACGCAAGAAGTGAATGGGCTGTCTGCCTCCTTCATGACTTCTTCTTTGAACTTGTTTTTACTTGTCGTTCTACTTTTGATTGCGTGTATGTTGGAATTCTTCTAGTAAGTAATGGTTGAAATCGGTTTAGCTCAATGGAAATTTCCTATTCAATCCAACTACAATACCTATCCGGGTTCTGACCAGGAGTGAACGAGTACCGGAATTTGCGCATTACGTCATTCAATAACCGATTATCCAGGATCGGTATCGATCTAGGTGCGTTTTCTCCAATTTATCCAAGCTGTGCTTTCTCACAGGCTGCACTTCCCCACTAATGAAGCCACACCATTGTTCGTTACGAGTTGTCGTGTTTCAACCAAGGCCTCACAAAAATCAAGAAAATCTGCTACTAGTATCGTCTGTGGTAAGTGAGTAGAAACAACGAGAGGTTGTTTGACTATATGACCACTGATTCGGACAACATATTCTGCCACACAGTTGACTTCGAAAGTAAATTCACTCAATGCTCGACTGACCATCACGTAAGACTGAATAAACTTCCTTGACCTTGGCTCGTTCAATGAAATCGTAGCCCCAGTGTCAATTAAAAAACCGCACTACCACTGACTTCTACCCTAGTCATTACAACCATAACAAAACGGTTGCGACAAAGCTAGATGGTTAACTGAATTTTTCCGCGAAGGTAACAAGTCCTTCGTGCAACTCACTTATGAACTTTCACGCTTTATGCGAGACTGTTCCGGATAGAAGAAAGTATGACATTCGACTCCTCATTTCACAGCATTCTTAAGGTGCATTACTGAACCGTGGAATCGAAGCTGCAGCTATCAGAAGCTTTCGACTGTACCATGTACAAATATTTGCCAAAAGAAAGTTCATCATGCTTTCGTTGTGTGTCAGGTTTAAGTAGCAACCCTATTTTACTGAAACCTGTCAATCTCATGTATTTGTGTGACAACTATCTGCACAAGAAGCCCATTCAATATGTTGGTAATTGACTTGGATTATTATTACACATGGCCAATTTGTTGAAATCAGTGACCGCATATACGTCCAAAGTTATCACACAATTCTACTCACTGACATATTCAGTAGACCATATTGGGGTTTATCGGCTCATCCAGCTTTATTCCTCTCGTAAGTAAACATCACAGTCTCTGACAAACTATGCAGGGGATCATGGTTCTCAATCTGCTGTGAGCATCATCAACGGAGAGATAACTTTTGTTGTTATCTAAAAACTAAGGAATTTTATGCTGTCTCCATTACTTTCCACGTCGTAACTTTTACCAACAGTGTTGATGAAGAGTTCGAAGCAGTACTCACTCTGTTAGATATCAGTCGGTGGATTTTACATTCAACTCGTTCAGCTTCATTACTGGAGGTATTTCTTTGTTGTAAAGTACAATCTGAATTCTTGCCAGGTAAAGGGTGATGAATATAGCATTGATCCACCGAACACCGGAGAGTAGTTGGCAGAATCGTCGTTGTTTAGGTGTGTCAAGATTTTAATTAAAGGTATCCAGAAAAATATAAAACAACCATCTGGACAAATGTTCCCAGCATTGTCATCGTACGTGACACCACATCATAGTCAATCCTGTGACCTTTCTGGTAGATACTGTTACAATTTGATGCTTAAAAATATGTAATTTACCTCGGTTGCAAATAACCAGTACGCACGAAGATCTCAAAAGTTATGGTGGGCAGTTTGGCAAGATTGTAATTACCGCTCTCTAGATATCAAATTATTTTGTCTACTTATGTAGACAAAACATTAGTTGTGTGTATGCAGATGTGTGTAGTATAAAACATGAGATAATTTTCAACCAATGAGAAAGAAGTAAAAATCGGTGCAATAATTCATGTGTTCCGTTTCAGTTTTAAAATCAAAGTGATTTGTGGCATATACTGGACTGTTATTATTATTTTTAAACATCTGTGTATTGTTTCTGTGCTGTAAATCAGGCAGTACAGGTGTTGGTGAAGAACTAAATTGAACACTGCCTAGCATTTTTAGGCCTGATGGGCGAACCCATAACGTTCACAATTAGGTTAATATGTCGGTTGTATGTAGGTCAATACTTTGAATCTGTGCTATACGGTGTAGACCACATTTGCGTTATTTTAATAACATGTGATATCTTACAGAACCCCTTAACATTCAGTGGGTGTTAGTGTCGAGAATATTTGCAAATGACGTAAAGGTGCGATTACATGAAACTGCATTTAACGTTCCCATTTCAGAAACGAAAAGGCGTAGCTACCATTGAAACTGAAGACACACGATCTCACCAATTCGCAACTTTAAAAAAGCGGATTATTCAATACTGGATGTTCTTTCGATTTATGTCACTAACACATCCGTCTAACATGTGTGTTGAAATTAATATTTGTTTCAGTACTGACGGTTACCAAATCAAGTTTGTCTACTTAGGCCAACTGTTTCACCGTCCGTTTGACCAGTTAAATTATGTTATAAGCTGTCAACTGTGGAATGTTCTTGAGTTTTGTACTTAACCATAATCGACAAGTTAAAGATGGCACTAAACAGTGTTTGCGAACAGCTAACACACAGCTGGCTTCCAAAGCTGTACGCAGACATCAGTTGAAGCCTTTATGTCAACTGTATTCTTGTTTAAGATGAGTTGTCTCCCCTGTGACCGTTTTCTTTCTTCTACCACACACATTAGGAGGAGCAATACATTTATGCTTTATTGACTTAACTATAGACTAAGTGCCAAATTATTGCTTGTCTCAAAATCCGTAACACATCCGGACATATGTCACAGTATTAAGTGAGTCCACATCAAGTCAAAACCTCTTACTGTCGATAAACTGATGGTGTTTAGACGATGCTCGGCACGACTATGGCTAGCAGTGATATTTTATCATACCGACAAATCTTACATCGAAAAATGAAGATCACATTCTATACTTTTCTTCGGACTGAGGTGTCGAAATAAGTATGCGACAGCAACCATGATTTGTGAGATCTACCTGACATTTTAGTGTTCAAAACATAAAAAACTTAAAACGCGTAGATGACTTGTAATTGCACACATGCACAACAATGTTCTTTATTAGTAGGAAACAGCGAGACACGCGAAATAACCTGGTGCCCGGATTGGTAAGACTATTACTAACAGGTTGCCCATCAATACAAAGTTGTTTGTTGCATGATCTTCTCATGACTAAACCAGGTATATTTATGCAACTAGAAGATAGAATTGTTCGCAAAACATGTTACCATCCCGGATGGGAGAAGACAAATGATGTCTAGAATTCAACGAGGGTTTCTTGAGACTAAATTGAATATTGACTTATAATGACTGAAACACCCGCATAGAAGATGAATTGGTTTTTCATGCATTTATTTTTAAAAAAATCGGAAAAGCATGCAAATGCCTATGTAAAACCGTATTTTCATTTGAATCTACGTTTTCATTAGCTTCATTTTACATAGGAGTGTACCATTCATTCATAAGCACGGATTGCTACTACATAATCAGTTATGGATAAATCTATCTAGTGTTTTGTGTGGAATGGGGAAAACAACGAAAAATCAGTGGATAGCTCTCAGGTCTCAACTATAAATCCATACGTTGTTATAGCAGGAAGAAACATTTCTACATGTTTGTACTTCTCTTCTTGCCAGTCAGTGAAAAATGGTATTGTAAGGTTTATAGGCAGAAAGGAAAATGGAATTAAAATAAATAAAAGGTAAATCCAATGAGGTTTATGGCTGAAATTGTACCAGAAAACAACACTGGAACATTCTGTCAGATACGTGTACCTGATTACCTGTGAAATTGAGCTAGTATACCGGTTAGGAAACTTCTAGTTCAGGCTATCTCACATATGTACCGATCAAGTAATATTGAAAAAACTCAACTAATTCATTCGTGAAAACAAAGATGGACAATGTGTTCCAGTGTGAACAGAACCTAATTATGAAGCAATTCTGTCTACAAAAACCTGCCTATTCCACTAGCAAGTTTCAGCAAGTGATCTCAAACTTTTATCCCCATTTAGTGGGAGATGTGCCAAAGGCTGACCTGGACGTGGGGGCACTTTTCAGATAACAACTGAGCATCTACTGAGATGTCTGTAATTCATTGAGAATCAAACTAATTCTGCCAGTCTTTCATGATAGGCGATGTTTTGAGCCGTATAGTTTTTTGGTGGTCCGTATGTGAACACTCTCAGAGAATACCAAGTCTTTCGAGATGAGGAAGACATATTTGTATGATCATTTCTAGTAGTGAGTGCATTATAAACGGTAACAAAGGGGGTGAGTAATTACGGTGGAAAGTTTCATTAATTCTTTCTAGATGTTTCACTATTAGTTTGCCTCTTTAGCAGTGGCTACACAGTTTTTAGACAGATGCAAAATACCTGCCGCTTTGGCCCATAGATGTCATTTGCATACTAATACACCATCGAATCAGCTATCAGTATAATTTTGATGGTAACAATGTATGACTTTACCGTCTTTAGCAATGAACAACAAGCTGAAATCAATCTGTTAGTTCACCACATCGTCTGGGCACTCCAGAACTCGCTAAAATTCTGTCGTCGGTGTAAAGCAACATCAGTGAGTTGACTATACTGGGTGGTTCAACAATGGAAATGTTGAATAGAAATATTCAAAGGATGGACCATTGTGGAATGCCGCTTTGAGCATGGAACTACTCCGACAACTATCTACTAGCCCTGAAGTTAAACCTACGTCCAAGGCACGTGAGTAAGTGAGTTTTAGGATCAAGGTGGAATGATCAACCCTGTCAAAGGCTGTGAAAAGGTCAAGATTAACCACACTTCTGGCTAATCCAGCATCGGCAGCCTTCGTCCAAACATCAACAGCGGTCGCTAAATTCGTGATGTATGAGTAGTTTCTATGTTGCTGCTTGGTGACGAGTTGGAAGTCTTCAACATTAGTACACAAAGAGTCATTTACTAAGCACTCTGTTGCTTTCGTGGCTACAGAAAACGATGCTGTTGGTCAATAAGTTGCTGGGTCATCCCCCTTCGAAGATAGATGTGATTGCAAACTGTTTCCCCGTTTTCAGTAGATTACCAGTCATCACGGAAAGATAATACTCAGAGCGGTCCTGCTAATTCGGTGACTCGACTTTTCAAGACGACAGGGAATATCACATAAGAACCAAGTGGTTTGTCGGTCAGTAAGATCTTAACTTGACCCTGAATTATGATACTGCATTTAAGGTAATTCAATCGAAATGCCGTCCATGAGTTCAAAAGTCGTTTGCAGCCATGTACACGTCCGTGGGTTGAACTCCTCTGCATCTATATCGGTAAATTCATCAGAGGTTTGTAGTTGCGAAACGTCAAACTTACTGCCTGTATGTATTGCGATTTCGCTGTAGGAAAGCTAAGGATTCACCTTCATATTTTGGCAAGGCCACATTGTTAGCAAAATCGGTATTATTTAACAGGAGCCGCGGTGCAGTTGCGCCATATGACGTATACAGTAAACGAAAGTACAATGTGTTCTAGTTGGTACCTGTTCCAGGCCGAGCGTTTCAGTCCAATTCAACTTTTGGTTTCACTTCACAGGCGTCTACGTTTCCTCCTAGGTGGGGGATACTTTACTGGAACATGGTTGTTAACGAAATTGCAGATGTTCTAAACAATAACCTGCCAATTATCATCTAAGTCGAGTTTAGCGAACCAATGCTTATGAAGCCTACCTTACTGGCAAAAATATGATCAACGCGAGACGGCGTTTAACACATTCGCCGCTTTGCATGGTAGTGGACGTGTTAAAACAGTCCAGCTTCCAATATTGTCTGGAACAAATCTTCACCGGAGGAAGACTGCGGTACGAACTGAATAGTTCCTGAAGTCTAGCTCCTAGTGGTTAAAATCTCTCACTGTCAAAGTTTGAGCATAACCTGAAGATGGTATTCTGCGCACAGCGCAGTTAAGAGACGTATCGGCATACCTGTGCACAGAAGGCGATTTGTAAATCACATCGATCAAACAGATGAAGCTCAGAGTGACATTAGTCACTTATCAGACCGATTCCAGAAGGACCAGTAGCAGCGTGTCAGAAACACTTGAAGTCTTTAAGTTTGATCTCAAATAGAGGGTTACAGCATCTTATCTACTGACTCCCCTACCACTTTGAAACGTTGTTGTGCCCCGAACGAGCAGTTCGTCATCCCACACATCCTCCTCACATTAGATATCCTCAATGTCTGCTATAAATGAATTTTATCAGCAATAAACCTCACGAAACTTGTCTAGTTCATTGAAACTGCGTTGATATAAGAACAGTACTAGGAGGCACTGTCATTGTTTACAGTATGCATAGCTGATGAATCTATTCATGCAGGCTCATCAAGTAAGAAGGACTAAGTCGGTATGATGTAGTTTAGTTTAAGTCCATCATCCCCTATTACAATGACAGTTGGTGGAGTCTTTTTCTGAACTCGGAATAAATTTGGCATCTGCATAATGGTCACCTGGGGGGGTAGTATTAGAAGCAAAAACACTGGGTTTTATGGCAGTATGCAGCAGTCTCCATTAATACCTGATGCTCCTGGTTTTGTCACAATGGTGCCCGATCCAAATAAGCCACTGTAAGCAGGTCGCGGCCAAGCTGTTCCGTCATTTCTTCTGTTGTTCACAGAAGTCGGGGTGCCTCTATCAAGGCTAAGTATGGCGGTAAAGGCAAAAGATTTACGCCGATGATTGTCAGAGCAAACAGAGCAGTAAGTGTTGTTAGGGATCGCCGCTGATTTAGATCGTGTGCTACTTGAGTGAAGCAATCAGCACTTCGGCAGCAGACTAACCGTGTACAATAATTCTGCTGCGTCTACATTTATTAACTACTTGGGTCTTAGACGAGGACGCAAGCACGTGCGTTTGTCCTGGTCAGGAGGTATCGTTGATGAGTCATCAATTCTGCTGTGAATGACTTGTTGTAACGCCATTAGCCTCTCGAAGTCAGTTAGTGAATGAGGAATAATCCTCAGCGGGGACGGCATGTGAGCTTCTTTAGAGTCACAACACTTTTATGTCCTTTGAAACCGTACCAGGAAGATGCCAAGAAAACCCAAACGGTTAGACAATTCTATAAATTATTTTCTCTCGTGCTACTCCCATCCTGTTAAAATTGCTAAACCACTGTCAGGCCGACTGAATGTAACTACCAATCGACAAACAGATGTGTAAAAATGTAGTGATATCAATTCGGGTATGTTGATGCCTGTCTTTACAGTGATTGTAGTACATTGGACGTTAAGCTGAATGGGCTGGCTTTTTCCTTCCGTCTTTTCGTTTTATCTAACTACATGGGTTAATTGTAGTTGTATAGGTTCCTTAGATTTTGAGTAGCTTGGTTAGGAGTGTCTGCCTGAATGACTATGGTTAACAATATACTGCCAACAAAATAAGTTTCTACGTCAAAATACTTTCTAGGTAGTGAAACGGATATTGAACCAAATAACGAGATATCTATTTAAATCATTCAGAGAAGAACAGCTGAACTGCAAGATCGTGTGGAACGGGTTACCTCCGTAATATATAGAATGATTTAAATCAACGACTAAGAGAAAGCAATACACCTACAATTGACGTACGAAACAGTGTGATTAGTTTATTGAACACTACTGTTCACCCTTTTAGAAGTTTTTCGGTCTACTGCCTTCCTCCTGGTTCAAAAAACCAGAAGCATCCATAAAATTCTCGAGCCTTTTTTCAATTTGCTTCAACAAAAAAGCAAAAAAGTTTGAAGGTAGGCCACAGAAAAATTGTTGAACACTACGTGGCAACAGCACACACAGAAACCTGGATAAAAATGTGCCTTTTCACCAACAATGCTTCTGCATCATAAATTCATGCAAACAACCACGGTGTGGTATTCCTTAGCAAATTGACATGCATTGTAAAGTTGACTGGCACTTCAGTACAACATAAGAGAATATACATATACAGAATTAACTTGAGTATCCTATTCTTACCGCCGAATAAGAGAAGATTCGAGTTCCAGGAACAAAATCAACAGATACTTATGTTTTACCTGATAACTGTTTGGGCTCTGCATAGAATGAGCACAGTTCGCGTACGAATTAGACCGTAACGTTTCAGATAATCACAGTTTGATCTATAAACCGGCTACACAGTGTCCATTGAACTAAGTGTATGTTCAACGCTTCTTGTAGCGACATACTAGAGTAAAGTAGCGTCTGAAGGCTAAAGTTTTGACTCCTTTATTTCACGTAAGAACAATATTCTTATTTGCAATCCCTTCAGGAACTTGGAAAGCAGTCTTTTTATGAGTTGATATATCGCACTCAAACAACCAAACCATCATAATCCAGCAGTTACTTTGAGCATCGGTGTGAAAGCTTTCGTCTGGTATTTCAATAAAACAAAGCGTCATTTGAACTTCCTAAGCACAGAAGCATCACACTTTCCCATCCAGCTGACTGTATTGTTTTATTCGTTACCCGCTGTACCCTGTTTCGACAACCAGAACCCATCAAATCAAAACCGACTCTTGTTCTCCCGGCCAGAAAACGACCCTCTTTGTAAAAAAAAGAATCTACACAATCGTGACAGGAGGTCTAACAACGGATTCCCCAACAGAGTTGACACATACCCGGTGCAGTTCGTCACCTTGTCCTAAATCTGAGTGTAGCTTGGAATATGTTGTTCAGAATCAGTGTGCCAGCACAAAGTAACACACGGATATCACACTGCTGCGGTAACACTTGATCTCATTGACTACCCCTACTTCGTTTCCCATTCAGTAAACTGTTCTACCACAGTGTACACTAGTAAAATCGGACTGTCATCCTACTAGTTATTAACCTGAACGCGGTTTCCGAAGTGGAACATCGTGTGCCCGTTGCATTTTCCAAGTGTTAGAGCGAAATGCCTAGCAGTTTGAGGAAGTCTATTTAGAAAAGGAATATTCGAGGATAAGGCAGAAAGTGCATGTCATAGAAAGAAACGGACGCATAATAGACCTAGCATCGTCCGTCGGATTTTATACCCACGATTGTGGATAAGAACGTCCAAACAGATCCCTTTTGCGAGAGAAGCAAATTCACTTTTAGTTCTGGCAGACTGCTGAAAAAGAAAACAGCTGCTGGCGATACGCTCGAGGCTAAAGATACGTACGTCATCAGTGTGCATGCACAATAATGTCAGTTGGTAAATGTGCAGCTGACTATAACGTTATTGGGTTACGGCTAGCGTCTCTTGGTCACTGGAAATCCACAACCTTAATGAAACGTTAGTTAACAAAAACGACTAAAACAAGGAAGAAACAGATAGTGACATTACGGATGCAAAATCACTGTCTGAAGCAAATTCATCCTGAAACGAATCACTCAGCTAGCTGTCCACCGATAATCTAAAATGTTGTCAAAACTGTGAGTTATCGTATGCTTTGTATTCTACAAAGCAGATTTTGAGTGAGGAACACATGACAAATTTTCTACGAGCGTCCCGGAACAAAAAGGTCAGGTTTATCCGCGTGCCAGGATGGCAAGAGGCACCATCACGTGCGCCACTGGTTATAAAATATCATGTGTGTGACAGTTTTTCTCATCTAATCGCGAATATTTATCCATAAGAACCATATGAAGTACCATGGTATCCGGTTATTACTTCATTTTGATAAGCTTTTACATCCATTATTCAGTTTGCCATCTGGTCAACCAATTTTTGGATCAGTAACAGGAGGAGCCGTAGTAAACGCGGTTGTGGTTCAAAGTTGTAGATAAGCAAATTCAATAACTTTTGGATCGAAACCCCTGTATAACAATCAGTTACACAGGATTCTGTATCTGTAATAGAAACCATGTCTTCGAACATTGGAGCTATGAATGTTAGTACAACGATAGCTGCGTGCATTGTTATGCAAAGTAATACCAGTGTTTACTGTTCACTTAATGTTTCTGTAACGTTCAATTTCAGATATCATACTGTACAAATTCTTGGACTTTCAGCATTCACATAACTATAAAATAGGTTCATCGATCTGTATCAAATGAAGTATTATCCCAAATTCTCATCGTACTAAGAAACGAGGAACAGTTCATCCAGTTCGTTAAACGCGGCTACTACGTTGGTCTTCAACCGACAGCTGTACTTATGGGTATTCTAACGTCTGTATGTAGCCGTTCCCTGAAACCAAACTCAAAATTGTGGATTAATACAAACGAAAATGGTTGGGAGCAAAATAGGTAAAAATGGTGACAGATTAAAATGAACAGCCGAAAATTTCATGGACAAATTTATTTGTGACTGCCACATGTTGCCCTGTTCGGGAGCGTTTGTGACCAACAATATCGATGGCCTTGCATTTTCAGCCTGGTAGTCGGTTCCACCCACTTTTGATCGGTGAGGTGGCTACAGTGTAGGATCATAGCCTTGTTCGGTTCACTCCAACATTTAGCAGTCACACTGAACAGTGAGTGTAGCTGACACTTCATCGATAAATGGAGTATTTTATCTAGAAATGGTAGGCTGTATTTTTACTTTCACGCCTACCGGTTGCAAACGTGTGTACTTCCAAAATGCGCTGAACAATTATCATATTGTCAACATAATTAATGCACATGATGTAAGTTAACTAGAGAAGATAACGGTGATCGAATTTCGACAGTTTAAGTGCGTCTACTGTTTAAACGGTCCGTGCCCCTAACTGGAAGAGGAAGATTGAGCACAGAAACTTATTGTAAATCCTCTGTTTTATTCTTCAGTTTAACGGATCTGTGTGAATGTCCAACGTGCCTTCCATATACTCATAAACACCTTTTTAGCAATAGTACAACTTGGTGAAAGAACTGTAAATAAAAGTGTAGAGGTTATCAGTCGCAATCACCCTGCCTGCAACAGCAAGTAATCAGGACCGATTCAATTGCGCAAAAAGGTCTCTACATTTGAAAGTTGCAAAGTACACCCCATTCAGGCCAATCACATTTTCTAGTCTGTTTGGCATGTTCTACAAAATGCTTGAAATAGACCCATACAAAAACATCGTCCGAATTCTCAATAACCGTTAGAATGTTACAAGACAGGAGCTCCCATCCGGTATCTCTGAAGCCTGCTATTATCATTTTCGAATATCGTCCATCACATAATTGTAAAAGAGCGAAGAGAACAGACACTCATGGCGAATACCATTTACCATAAACAGGAGTTAAGAAAAATGTCCGTGAATATGCATTTGGATCACACGGAATATGTATGAGCTCAACGAATCAAACCATGTCACCGTGATATTGCTATAACATGGATCTTTGAAAAATACTGTTAACGTTGACTGGATAGAGACATGCGGATGCAACAGCACTCATCACGATATGAACACGTGACCAGTAAGCTTTCAGGTATGTCCAAAACGTGCCTGTTTTACTTGTGTTTAGAAGAAACCTAACAACGAATAGCCTACACTTCGTTTGAATTTGGACTGGAAACGGAAACAGAAGTTTAAAACGCAACAACCGATCTATCCACTAGGATACGAAACCACGTCGACAGCTCGGACAGTCAAACGTCCCACTGACTTTTGACGAATCCACTAAATGTTTCTGTGGATCGGTCGTCGGGTATATTTCCTGTTTTAGCTAGTGCACATCATACAGGTCGACCTCGTTATTTAATCGGTTTGGCACAAGACTGCATATTTTCTGCAGAAGAACTAAATAATACAATGTCGTCCGCACAATAAATATGTATCAGATCACTGTCAGTTAGGAGTTTAATTCTGAGCGCTTATTCCACAGTGAAGTCTATCACCTAATTGGGAAGAAAGAAAAAAGCAGACACGACTATTGAACGCCATTCAAAATGGATACCAGCTGAATTGACTGCCTATGAATGATCACTCTTTACGCAGGGATTGTAGAAAACGACTACAACAAATTGACGTAAATTAGGGAAACACCTGTTCGACGAAAATAGCCTTTTAGTGAGGGTAGTGTTATTGAATGGAAAGCGGTTTCTAGGTCCAAACATACCGTCCCTGGTTTTTAAACAGAGGAGGCCGGATTTTGCAGCATTCGTAACATAGTGGAGATGAAATCAGGATGATCTCAACTCGATTTGAAGCCTGCTTGTTTTACTCATCTTTCGCCAGCTATGTAGTTCAGACACTTCCCTATTACAAGGATAGTCAGCAACTTAAAACGGATGGAGAGAAGGCTACTAATGATTAGGCAATCTTCCCTTGATGTTCTGACACATTTTGAAGAAGAAATGATTACTAGCAAGCACCACTTACAAAGCATCTCTTTAAATTACCGGATAACGTAGTAGGTTCGGATAGCAATCTCTCAATGACGTCTTTGAAAGGGAGGCCAAGACTTAGAGCTCCAGTATGCTGAAATAATTTGAGGTTCAGCGCTAATTTTTTCCCAGAAGAATGATCGCATTACTTAAAAGTGATGAGTAGCGAAAGCTTTTAACCGCGTATCTCACGTTGCAGCGGATAACGTTCCATGGCAAACATTACTCATCCCTATAAGGTGACCTTGAGAAGATGAGAACCACTTTGAAAATACGGTGTCGCACTCACATTTTCTGAATACTGAACGGGACATCCTTGCTTGGGTTTCGATAAACTCAATGATTCTGAAGCATGATAAAAAATTGTTTTTTCTATATATTGCGCTGTTTTCGTTTGCCTTCGATATTCTTGCATAGGTTGTCAGTAGTCATACTCTTACAACTTCGCGTGTTGCGCTTTGAATATATGTGCAATCTCGATATCTTAGGCATTCTACATTAAACTCCTGCTAAAGCTCAATGTCTGAATGCTTCCTCTGTATGATTAACATATCTCATCAACTAATCGAATCGCCTGACCGACGAGTAAACCTACACTGAGTTTCGCTGGACAGCACTTGAGTGTTGGATCAGTATTCATTCAGGTGTAGGGTCCTACAGACGACTAGGGCAAAACTGCGTCCCTCAGTAACAGACGGAGATTAGGTGTCTCCAGACTTCTAAACGACAGTAACATCAGCAATCACAAAATCTGTTGAACCAGATTCCTTGTGTATCTTTAGGTTGAAAATTTACAGGGGAATGTCAATGCACAAAAATAAAAAGCCAAAGTAGGAATGGCGCCCAAAACACAAAGGAGTTCGATTTCATTTTCGTTAAACTCACTCCTAAATAATCATCAGAAATCGGTTCCAAGTAGCAGAGAGTTTGACTGCTGCAACCTTCAGTACAATACTTCTCTCCATCAGGGTAAATAGAAATGGCCTCGTTGACACAATTTCTACAAAAAGAAAATTGTTCAAATAGAACTACGTATCTGATAAATTACGTGCAATCAAAATTTGTCACCTCCGTTTGAATTACTTTAGCTGAGCAATTAAGGGATGCATATTTCGACAGAAATTCAATTTATTCACTCACATCAGTCACCTAAAAAGAATGTTGGCGAATCAGCTTTTCTGAGAACAAAACAAACAAAACACAACATTTGTACATTTCGAAAAGGATCAGGTGTAACTAGCTGGGGCTTTGACTGGATTCCAAGCAACAACAGAGATCACGCGCATCTAAACAATATTCAGCCGATCAGTCGGGCCACAAAGCCATACACTGAACACTCGAATGTGGGCCAGCTTAACGACTGGATTTGTCATCCACCAGGCGATCCGAAAAATAACCAACCAAGACCGGGTTATCCTTGAGGGCAAACGTTGGACTCCACTGCTGATTCTGTTGAATATCAAACTTTCACTAGATACAAATCACGTGGTAAACTTTTCAGGAAGTCTGCCAATCTGGTCGTAGAGAACACAGTGGCACAAACGGTTTCCTGTTTGATGTATCACCATTATTTGCATTAAAAACACGATGCAAAATTTGCTACATAGAGAAGCCGCGAGGAATTTCATGATGTCAGAGAAATTAGTTTAATACGGAAATACAAACGTCACTTTAGTAGGTTATCTAACAGGTACACCTAGACTTCGGTATATCCAGTTTCTCGATGTACAGCTTTTGGAAACACAGAAGTAAGTTGAACTAACCCATTTTGACGGCTTCAGCTGCAACCACAGTAATGTCCTCAATCGTGCAACTTGTACCAAGTGTCCTGAACAAAACGCATTCATCGCATTGGAAGAACGAATCAAATTAACCAGCAATGTCGGTATGGTTCTGTTGAGTAAGTCAATTACTTGTGTATGGATCATATCCAAATGTTTCTTAGGCAACAATTCAGATAAGAATTTGACCGTGCGGACAACACAACTGGCCCGAAAGAAGCAAGCAAATGATTATAAAAAGCGAGCCATTGTAATTAATTGCATAACCGCTATGTATAGATGAAAATGAGGTAAACGCGAAAGTGTACTTTTAATAGTATCAATTAAGATGTTCGCCATAAAATTAAAACAGATAAGTACAGATTCTATAACTACCAAATGTATTTTAGGTTAGGTAGGAAAACATAACCCATTAAAAGATAAAACCTCAAGTTAGCCGGTTAACAAAATGAGCAAGGAAATCAACACGCTATCAGTGTCGTTGATTAAAATTGGTTGGCTTCGCCTGCTACATTGATGAGTCTACAGAAAAGCAGATCGCCAATGAAAACCCTATTAAGTTAGTGACGAGCCGTGAATAACTTCTTGTCGCTGCTCAAAAATGTTTTGGCTTTCCCGATTAACCTAACTCCTAATAAAGCACTTTGTCGCTAATGTACGTGGTCACACTACCGCTAAATCTCACAAAGTATACTGGCCACTTTTAATGCAAATTCACAGTAACAGCAACTATGTGAAGAATGACCCAAATCCTATAGAAAAATTATGTACACAAAGACCGCTATCCGAGCCAAGACAGTGTGCACCACCTCGTATAGCACCACCCGTGTAAATACCATTATAAAATTCTCCTTCCTATTCCCTGTTGTAGTTCTGGCATGTACATGCCGTGGTCAGATTCATCTGCCCACGAGTTTAAGGTCAAACATTCCAACAGTCAGTGTTGTATCTAACAAAAGTATGCTGTTAACTGCCTTCAAACACTGACCACTATTTCAGACGTAATTAAAAATGGGTTCTGAAACAGCATGCGAGTGTTTTAATGATCCAGAAACGCACGGAGACACCATTCGGTTCTCTTCCTAGTTTATGAGCAAGTTCGTTGAGCTTACCCGAACTTACAAATAACCGAACGGATAGTAACCTTAAAATTTATTTTCCAGAACGCTCAGTATGTAAGTATACTCATTTTCACATTAATATTGGCGCGGCATACTAATCAACTCTCGTCTTTTTAGGTTTAAGCTGCGATTATATCGTGCAACATTGTTTGTTTTACTTTGCCTTATGAAGTTCTACTTCGGCAATCACAAAGGAAGATGATATAGGGTCAAACACATTGAACTCTTTACAGTCGTGACAATCACCTCAGCAGTAAGGAATTTTCATTACACACACACAAATTATGTGACCTAGTTCCAAAGAGACTGTTTGTTGGTGAGAAAGGACCAACAAAATTTGTGCTTATTAGGTCATAAGCATACAACCTAGATGCACAACAACACCAAAGAATTTAAATCAATGAGCGGGTTTTGTCACCCACCTGATTCGAAGTATGTGTCACTCAGCAAAACCGATATAAATACGCTAATAAATAATTTTCTACAGTCATAGAAATGCCTATAAAAATAACCTTGTGGAGCTTTCAGAATGTGTACAAGAACGTTCAGCTGAAAAGCATTCCCTTCTTTCTAAGACAACTGAAACAGTGCTTGAATTCTAACACCAAATTAGATGAAACTTAACTACCGATAACTATCCTAAAAAAAGTACACATCCATCTACTTTGTAAAACATCCGTCTAAAAATCGGTCAGCGAATGGACTGATCAAATGGCGCTCTTTAAAAGAGCTCGATGTCATTATGTTGTACTGATCAAACAAACCACTGTCGAATATAACGTAAAATCAACTGGAGAAAGGTCGACTGAGAATGCAAGAACGAAATAGTTCTTTTAACCGGAAAAACCATAACTAAAACCACCACTACAAGCCAAATCGGAACACTCAGGAAAGTCTGTCTTGTAACGCGTGTAAACACACACGAAATGAATTTGGAATGGTAATTCATACACGGTTGTTCTGTTCATATTTCAGACCGTTACGTCAATGTTGTGCACGAAGACCCTGAGTCAACTAACAGTCAGACGAGAGAGGAGAACAAATGTGTTCAACCTACCGCTGCGTGTTGTGTAGCATAGCTACGGATACAATCTCTGTCTGTCCTTCCGACAGTTGATCAGTAACACCCCATCTAATAAAATGAATGCAAAGTCGTATAGTGAGGGCTCATTATTTCAAAGAGTATTCATCCAAGGTTGATATCAAGGCCCGATAAAGAAACAGAAATTGCGTTGTTAACTAAGGCGGAAGGCATCACCTAAATAAAAATACACCTCTCTGACAGAATGAAGTCCCATGGTAGACCTAGTAGACACTAACAATAAGATGTAAAGAAGACTTATGAAGAATGCTACGGCATCCTTTAACCTTGTCTCATCCAACTCATTTGGTTCTAAATCTACGGTTTTACGTGTTGCTTATAATACGCAAAGATGAAATACAGCTGATATCAATGATTGCCATATGAAATTCACCCCATCTTCCTGTTGAATAACTGCTCACTAAGGTCGCAGAAAGTGTTAGGAAATAAGTCACAAAGTATACTTTAAAAGCTATCTGAATTCGCGAAATCCACAGCGAAATTCAATGCGCTAGATAAAGGTGTTATCCCACTGCTTGTCTTTGTCGGTCAAAACGCCCCCGAAATGGATGCAGTAGAGTTTACTGGCACTTGCACCGATAGTTACCACACTGTAGAAAACTGAATTTAAGGAGTCACCACTTTTTGCATCACAAACATTTGCATCCATTTCAACGGTGAATTATGTCACCAAGTTAACGATGTTCCCATGAGTTCACTGTTAGGGCCTGTGTTAACTGACTGTTTTGAGCGCTTGGTGAAAACCAGACAACTAGATGAAGTTACTGGGAAAGCCATCTACTACTGGATGAGTGCATACGCTGCGTTCTCAGCACTGTGGTGCAAAACGGACATTTTGTCCAAAGCCTATCAGAAGTGAAATAGTGGCATTACTTTTACATTCGGAGTATAAATCAGTAAGCCAAAACTATTTCGGAGTATAGCAAAGTTACACACAGTGTGTAGGTCAATGAAACAAAGCGCGTTTGTGAAGAAAACTCAGTGTATTGAACACTTGCATCTTTATGAAGTTATCCCAAACAACCCAAACGTGGTGGTCTCGTACGGTACAAAGCAAAACTTGACTTACACAAAAGGCATGATAAAATGGGCAGTAATAAATTTGCAGAGATTCTCAATACTAGTGCCTGAACAAAGAAATTCCTGCAAAGCGATATGTAGAAAATAAGAATAGAACGATTTGTGGACAACAGCAAGAATGGGGAACCCACTTAGAGTCGTCATTCATAAGCGGTGTGACAGATAAAATATAGTTGATGCGGTCAATAGGTTTGTTACATGGCTAGTTTGATTGTGATGCTTCGTTCAGCACGAGCGGTGCGAACCCACAATGTATAATGTTGCTGCCCCGTGATGTGGTATTCATTGAGCGCGCTAATACGTGATCAATCGAGGGACTTCGTTAACACTACCCTGTTTGGCTTCACTTCGCGAAACCGGAAGCTTTAACTCGTGAATCCTGACAAAATACCGCACTGGTAATCGATAAGGAAACCATCAAGAAGGGTGTCTCAGGCTGACCATATGTTCTTGTCACTTTGCCGTGGACAATTAATTGTTGCATTTTCCTAAGTCGAGGCAGTGGCAATCCCACTGAATTATTCCAATTTGTGTATTGCAAGGATTTTTCATACAGTCGCTCCTGTAGCCGTGAGCAAACAGCCATCCAACCTATGAGACATTTTGATGTTTCTCTCACTGATCTATTCCGATCAGCGCTGCCTACTCAAAGCTTACAAGAGTGACATCGTGGTTGTTATTTATTCAGCGAAAATCTGCTCATCGTCACACTACTTTGTATACATGTGTACTCTTGTACTGAATGCAGGTAAGTACAGTCTTTTCAATTTTCACGATTCCTACACAACAACAAATACAGGCGGCCGGTGAATCATTTCTCTCCCTCTCAGAATCTTAGATGCAGACTTTTTTTGCTTTTCGTTGAGTTCAGTAATTTGTGAGATCCATCCTGACTCAGTCAATGAATTCAAAAGGAAATTCACTTCGCTTACAAATCCCTCGCCATCCGTATTTACGTCCACCTACACCTGATTCTCCGGTTTTTCCTTATCTACCACCAAAAAGCCTTCCATCTCAGATACCGGAAGTCACAGATTGTATCTTCAATCTAAGACTATCAGTTGGTTAGCCGTTCTTGTTCCGCTGTGCGTTGAAAACCCTCACGCACACGCCTCGAAGGTTTGCTGCTTCGAGTTTACAACCAAGAAGAGGTGTTTCGGTTAAATCACAAGCGATCGGAGCACGCTGTTTATTTCCACTTATGTGAGTAGACATATTTGTAAAACGATGCGGACGTGAACGTTGCTAAACATGGTACGTTCCGTGTTATCAACACAAAAATCTATAATAACAGGCTTCAAACTTACCTGTTGAACAGCATTGGTCCACTGGGAGGATTTTTCGCTCTCAAAGTTTTGGACCAAAAAGCCACAGCTGGTTCCAATAGCTCCTTCTGAAAGATATTGAAAAGGTCTAAATTTATCAAACTGTGCAGAAGAAACCGTTATCATGTATTTTTATAGGTTAATAGTCCAGGATTCAATTGAAGGATTGCTCTACAATCGCTCGAGAAGAGAAGTGAGCCGTCAGTAATATCATTAATAACAACCAGTCTTGGGTTTACTGCCTGTAATGAACGCCAACTTGGTCACTACACTTTTACGTGAATTGTGCCTCGCAGCTAAGAGTACCTGATAGACTGCGGATATTTTAACAAATAGGTGGAGTATTACAGAAAGCTTCTAGTCGAGTATATAAAAAGGAATTGACCTGAGCGGTGAAATGTCGAATAAGATGGAGAATATATGAGGCAAATTCCCGTAAACTAAGAGTGCTTGTATGTACTAAAATTGTACATTTTCTAAGGATGATATGGTTTTAACTTTATCGAACGAGTCTTTTTTCCAAAGACTTTTCAAGAGGTACGATAAATAATAGTAAATCTCATAAATGTTCCTTTCATACTTGGAACTTCGTCTTAATACTTTACTTGAAATAGGCAATCTTATTTTCACTTTACAAAATTAAATATTTAAGGAGTACTGTCACTAGTCATGAATTCGGTCGTCCTTTAGGACGGATTGCGCTTGCCACTTGGTTGAGATCGTGTGAATCTCATTTCCGTTCCGAAAGAGCAGGGTCTCCATAAGAGGTGTCTCGCTAGCGTAGCCATATTTGGGCGTGTTTTCTATGACGCTCTCAATCGTTTTATATATCTGGTATGCAGAAGCCGTTTCGGAATGTGTTCCGAGTTTCGAATATGTAACGTCTTCACTTTACGGCCTACCTAAAGCATTTCGCCTGTTCAAGTGAATTCCCAAAGATAGTCTGAGTAGGCGAGTATTACTGCTGTATATTTTTTCTAAGTTGAATGCACGCGCTTTGTCTAGATCAGCACAGTGAGCTTAGCTCTCGCATATTTGCTGATCAGAGCTGACTTCAGTCATCTTCCTCTCAAGAATGTTACAGCACCATTTTTGAGAAGTGACGTTATGTACCCCCGCTTAAGAGATAATGTTGTGATGGGGAACAAACCGCTCCAGAGTTTTAAGTGAACACCTCCCCAAAAGGAATGTGGGGAACTTGAAACGCAGTGTCCACCTGCAGTGTAAAACAATGAGACAAGCTGTTCAGATTGCGACCATCGGGAGGTACATCTCATAGAATAAAATTCCTCGGAAATACTTCAGTGTTTTGCACGGAAGCAGCCTGAAACCAACGTCTGACAACTTATCCGACCATGCCGGACCGCATCTGCAAACAGCTTTGTCAGCGCTTGCCGCGGTGGTCGCCTGTATTCATCTTGTTTCACATAAAATTAACCTTGTTTGTCGGATCAAATATTTTAGCTTTTGCTTGAAAGCAATTCCAAGAATCAGACAGGTAGCCAACAAGACGCACCGTGGAATGCTACTGTATGTTTACTATTAAAATCGAGGCGGATAACCGTTTGCCGTTTTCGAACTACCGGTTCACCATATGTGAGGATGGCTCCCTTTATGCAAGTATCCAGGGATAAAAGACATGGACTGATCAACTATTGCATACCTAAAGTTTCACACCAGTTACTTGCAAAAGTGGACTCGTACGAACATTGTACCATAGAGTTCGCATGACCTGTTCGTAAGAACTTATACGTGTAAGTCATTCACTCATGAGTTCGTGCACACAACTGATATGAAGGAACGAAATGTTACTCGAGCGCACACCTTAGATGAAAATCTGCGTTTCATCCAAATCGGAAGTTAGAAAAAGCTGCATCAAATTCAACTCACCATAACTGCTACTCCGTTGGCCACGATTTCCCATTGCCCAAAAAGGTTCTGCACGAAAACTAAATGTATCATCAGACTAATAACCAGTCAATCTGCCTGCTACATGCACCACTGTATAGAACTTCAATAATTGCCTGTATGGGTGGTAGACGCAATTTCTCGGCTCGGTCTTGCTGGGTTTAGATGAGGCAGACGTTCATCAATTAATTTTACTCAGCACACAGAGGTTGAATTGCGAAACCAAAGTAAAGCTGAGCAAATACTTCATAACCTTGTGCGATATCAGCCGTTAAACGACCGAACACCTGAATACTTTATGTAAGCGAAGCCAGGTAGTCAAGAAAAGTTATTAACCCATTGTATGGAACAGGTATTATAACAATTAAACGAGACACACTGATAATTAGTAAAAATTAATTTTACGATTAGTCACCATAATAACTCACCTTCAATAGTGCAAAACTATTCAATTTTCTTATACGTTCTGTATAGTTCATAGTAATGCGCAGATTTTCTGGTACAGATTTCAATGCAGATATTGTGTATTCATTAGATACAACGCTCTATAAAAATTCGCACGCAACGAAATGATGACAGACTTACAATCTTATTATTAAGCGGAATCCAACATCTATGGTTCTCCAGTGCCAGTATGAAACTGCAGGAAAGAATGAACGAACTCCACAGAAAATAATTAAACACAAGCGCACACAGCACGTTAAATGCCATCTGGACTATTTCTTCAGTTGAACGGTGCAGTTTGGGTGGAAAATTCTAAAATGCACAATAAACCTCGGTGTAATACGATCGGATTACCGAACAAGCAAAAGAAATGAACAGGATTTCTATCTTTAATATCAAAATGGAGTTGTTTTGAAACGATCTGCTACTGTACATTTCGTCATTATGTATTAAACCCTTGTTTTTCATGCCCAACATTCGTCTTTCAAACTACCTGTTTTCCAACATATTGTTTAATGAGCTGTTCTCGAGAAGTCTGTTTTATAAATAATTAATAACGGGAATTTAAGAAGAGTGAGCCATTTGTCATGCCACTGTATATGCCACCAAACAAGAGCATGTAATGTGAAGGTGTTGTTTTTTCTTATCTTGTATAGCTTACTAATAATCAGATGGTTTTAATCAAATCAAATAATCAAACTTACACTTCTTCAACGTTTACTATCTTTATGTTTGCCAATGGCATTTCAGTAGCTACCTTTCGTGGATATGCTTCATTTATACAAAATGAGCACATTAGTACTGATTCATGAAGGATAGCGCGAGAAAGACCAAGTAATCTAACAGTGAAGTTACGGAGGAAATTATGTTCGTTGTCATCCACTAAAATCCTCATGTATAATGATTATTCCGCTTCAGCAATTTATTCGTAGCGTTCAACTGTTGGTGGTACACTGGCATTATAGAAGGAAATTTAATTGTGTCCGCCAGTAGTTCATTCACCACGGTCTAGATCAAACAACATTCAAATAATGACAAACAACACAAACCACTACCACATCTTTCGTCTAATAGTACAACGTTAAAGCTCATTCTTTTATTTTTAGTCTAGCGTGTGTATCTCAACATCCTAACGTGCAAAATTTCGTGAATTTACGTAATATTGCGGAGGCCGCATCTATGCAAACATCGATAGCTTTTTCTAAGTATATGAATGTCTTCTGATGTGAAAACGCAGTCAGTCAGATAACTGACACACCGCGGCTAACCCTGCAATCAGAACGACAATACCGAACTTTTCAACAGTTATGTAAAGCAGGCAGCCGACCGTGCACGGTCACCAAATTCGGATCCTAAACCGGCTGAAAGTTTTGCTACTCTGGAGAAAACATCTTCACTTCCAATTTAGTAGTCAAAAACCAGAGTGAACCACTGACATTCAAGTTACGAAAGATTGATTGGATGAACTGTAGCTCGCTTCTGGTGATGAAGCTCTACACTAATTTGTTATGCCCACCCAACAGTTCGTTTGGCCAAACCAAATGTTCAGTGGGGAACACATTTTTGGGACCGAAATAGCATACTTCTGAGAGGCCATTGGGTGCAACCGAGTTGGAATTATCCATAATACGACAGGCTTGGATTTCGACAGATTGGATAACAACTATGCTTTCTACGCATTCAACCAGAGGAAATTTCTGTGAATCAAAAATTGCACTAAATGTCATGAATTTGATTAACCATAGCAGAAAACGTCACGTCTACCGCCGATGAAGCTTATAAAAGAATGGTCTCATAAAGCCCGTAAAAAGAACGAATGACACTGTGAACGACATTCAAAAGTTAACCCAAATTGTAATTTCTAACTAGATTATTTGTTTTTATTTTCCTTTACATCCATATTTCAAGTATAGTGATGAGTTCCATTACTGCAATCTGCAGTCCATATGTCGATGCACTTAAATAGCACAACGTGTTTTGTCCGCTTATTTTATTTATTTTGGTTTACGACGATTTAACGAAATGTGTAACATTGAGATGGTTACACTTCATTCACAATAAGCTGTAACGTGGCAGCTCAAGAATATATATATATATATAAGCGCCCCACTAATACTTGTCATTTTTTCGCATACATGTTTGTCATATAGGTTTAGACATCCGTTTGCTACAGGAAGCGTCAATCAAAACTCACCTACGTTTCATCCATATACGTGATGGTTTGTGCACTGACGGATGCATGCCTTTCTGAACAGCATTCTGTAAGGATTGTTTGACTGACTAATGTTGTTTGAGATGTTAGCATGAACGGTCGTTTGAAACGAATGAGACATTTCTCCAGAAAATTAATTAAGCCTTTAAACTTCAATAGGTCCTCTGAATTTTGTTTGCCCTGTCGCCTTCGATAAAAACTATAGCTGTCAATTTTAAAATAGGTTAGAATCAAATAAAGTTATCTCCATCAAACAATTCAGAGCTGTACAACTATTTCATGTCTTAATCGTGGGCTTTTATTTCGTTTTTGTTGGAATCAAGTACAAACATCAAATACAATCATCCATAGAGAAGATTTAATATTACTGTCTTATTTCTAAACAGTTATTAATTTCGCCTAATCATAGAGTGGGTGGCTTCAATTGCAGTGATAGTAGAAAGACTGCTTCTCAATAATGGCTGCTGGCTGTAATTGTCAGAGGAAAAGTCCCAAATGGCCGTGCTCGCAAAACCCTCGAATCATCTGCAAAGGTATTTGGCTGTCCGAGTGTAATTTAACCGAAGCCGTAAATATCGCACTGGAGCAACCTTCTTGTAATCTGTAAATATTTATCGAGAAGTTTGCCCTTTTTTTGACTATCTCGAAGTGCCGTCAACAGGTGGAATGCAACATCAGTGCAGGTGGCGTGGGAATCAGGTTACAAAGCTTACATGTGGCTATTGGACTCCCATATGGTGACTCCCTTGAATAAATAGGACAAATAACGTCCCTCTTATTCAGATGACTAGATGCTTAGTGAGGAAATATTCACGGAGCTTAACTCGTGCTCCGCACTGTTAAAAGTCTAAATACGAAATATTCAATAAATGGAACAAAAATTGGTGTGTTTTTATAAGATTTGGAAAGTAAACATCACTCCAGTGACAAATGAATCAGTGCCACAACAAGCTGTTCACGACAAAATCTAAAAGAAATACTGAGAATTAAAACTACCGATCGGACGTTTTCTTCCTCAAAGGACATTGTAGATCACTCAACCAAACGTATATGTAAATTTTAACCAAGCGATCTACGCTCATTTGCATTCGAATTTAAACGGGATCCGATCGCGAAAACTCACCGGATCGGGTGTATTTAAGCCACCGACAGAAAAAGCTTACCCAAACGCAGCAGAAGCTTCGCGCCACCATCTCCGCTGAGAGGTCGCTGGTGGTTTTGTTCGCGGCCAACGTTTAAAACGATCACTTCCGGCCAAAACATTTTTGAAAATATTGGAGGTTGGAAATGGGCCACTTATGTCTGCATATACATGTTTGGATCAGGAGCCGGTACAAGCAAGGTTTTAGATATTGTAACAGTGTGACGATGCACCCTGCCTTGTTGGCACAGTAGAAGCTGTTTAACCTATTCAAGAAGATCCCTACGCAGGTTTGGTTGAATAGAACGGACACTAATGAACATAACGGTGGACCGAAAGTTGGGATGGTATACCGAATGAATCTAGTGAAACAATTTCATTGCAGCTAGATGGAATCAGGGGTAAAAAGCTACCGGTCAGGGATCCACTAGATTTTGGATTCACTATAAAATAGAGATAAGAAGATAAACGCCAAAGATACGTGAGGACGCGGCTGTTTAATTTTCGCATCATTTTTCTGGTTTGCTGCAATGATCTCAAGCTCAACTGATGATGCACACAAATAATGCACGCGTACACATGATAAGACATCGGCGATTAGGCTGTTTCGACCGTCGTTATAACGGGTGTCAGCCGTGAAGTGGTGTTCGCGGTAAATATCTGCCGACAGAAGTGTCAGGAACATAAGTCAACTGTTTGTGGTCAACAACTATGGCAAACCAGACAAATTGTAAAACGGGGTACGCGGCTGGTAATTCACCTCTAGATGTATGGCAGCGTGTTTGAACCGGTTGCGAACTTTGTAGAAAAGAACGACAGTAGCTGGAGACCAATATATATAACCTACCGAAAGAAGGCTTCGTCAGCTATCTGCAATTTATCAGTTGCGAGAGTCAGACGAGCACATAGACTGCTGGATATATGAACTAAACAATATAACGAACACTGTCTTCGTCAAATTAGAGAAACTCATCAGGTCCGCAGTGAGCATATATTTTTGTTTGCCTACGTACAAGATGTCGGTAAGTAGCTGGATTATTTTGATGAAATCAAGAACAGAATGAGACCAATGAGTAATAAGACCGAAAAATTGACTGAGTCGACGGAATGTAACCGGCAGCAGGCAGTCTCTATTAATCAACACCTTTTCAGACATTGGCCTAATACAGAAAGAATCAGTTAAGTGGCATAAGCTTTCCGCGAAGAGAAGTAGAACTTTCATTTGGTCGCTGTTGACTGTAACACGTTGTTTAAAGCGTTCACAAGCTCTATGAAACTTGTTTCGTTGTCTTTACTAAGAACCAGTATGTCGCCAACATAAGAGAATTCAAAAGGAGGTAACGAGTAACTTTGTCTACAAATCATTCGATATGTCTGGGCCGGGTTGCGCAACCCAGACTACAACACAGTTCGGTTCACTTGCGTACGTTGTTACAGGTGGGTCTAGTAACAAATGTTGTAGGAGTTGGCTTTAGGTGTGGGGACCTACGAGAAATGGCGGGCTCTGGAGCATAAAAGGGGCGACTGTTAAAATTATTCAAAGCAAATGTTGGTTATGATGCCCGTTGTTCAGATTCATCAGAATAGTTTGGGCTGTGTCAGCACAAGAGTAAAGTTTACACATGTGATGACTGTAACGTTTAAACAAACACTTGGGAATCTCACCTACCGACCCCGCCCGTTTTTCTTCTAGGGTGTGGGTGTCCTGTACCCAGGCAAATGACCAATAATTAACAGACATTACTTAGTAAGCAGCTGTGGGAAGATGACGTTACCGGCGTTTTGATCAGTGACACTTTCGATCCGTTCAGTAAGTTGATTGCAAATCCAGCAAGCTTTTGACTTGCAGATAGCCTGATTCGCAGTTTTGCAGAGGAGGAGAACACAACCAACTATTGCCGGATGCTCAGCGGAAGTATGGGTATCAGGGAGTCAGTTGTGCATTGGCTGATTTGACTATTAATGTTCCGTTGAGATAAGAGTGTTTGCAAATGAGCTGCTTAGCAGTGAGTGAGTATGTATGTGGGTTGACATAGAGACAATAACATGGATTGAGGGACAGACAACAAGTTAAGTGGTCCATTATAATCAAACCTCCAAGAGACTGACAATACTGCTCCGGTAAATACAAAGAGCACATAGCTTACTTTCTATCTAGTTTGCCGGGAAAAGGAAGGAGTGGAGATGAAGCGAACAAAAAAACAGAGGTTTTGTTGTGTGTTGATGGGATGGACTTGAGTACCGTTAAGTTTTCATCCATATAACGTTTGCGTTTAACACATTGTCGTGCAACCAATGGGAGTGATGATAGGCTGAGAATTTAAATTCGGTGTGATACCTGTCGAAGTAACGTTTGAAAGACTCTGAGGGATCTACCTACTTCCTCTGACAGGCTGTTGCAGTAATAGACAACTCGCACAGAAAATGAGATGTTCTTACAAAACAGTCTGCTACGTTGTCTGTTAGGTTCACGAGGTTTCCTCTGAGACTAACCCAACCACTAGGTCACAACAGATGAAAGCAGGATGAGTTAGATTAAATATAATTTCATGAACCAGTGTCATATCTTCCTGAAGATGAGGGCGCTCACGGTTGAACCTGTTCAGCCTCTCTAACCTCGTGATGCATAAGTCTTGTGACCTGGTGGTCCGTCGTTAAACCTGTTCGAATAGTCTGAGGTTTCAGAATAGATAAGGAGAACAGGTTTGTAAGTTCTGCTCTGGTTGGGACCAAACTAACCTCAAAAGGTTATGGAAATAGATCACCTATAAGTGACTCAGACGTCCTTCGACTGAGTGCGTAATACCATTGACTTAGGCACCATTGTAGGTGCGTTGCAATAAACCCCTGAATCTCCTTGAATCGCTCTTCCGAGATTGCGCTGTTACAACATGGATAGAAGAGGATCACCCGCCATTCTGTACGTTTTTCTAGTGCTTTGACAAGCGTCAAGAACCATTTATTTGCTCAGATAGAAAGTTAGTCAGCTTTACACCGGTCCTCAATACAGTTTGGCGATGTCTGAATGAAGTGTGTCTGCATTAGGCGATGTAAGTACAGAAGGTCAGATTTTAATATCATCTGAAAATATTGAGCATCCACAATATGTAATGAGAGTGATAAATATATGGAAGAGTGAATGGCCTATTATTGGGCCGTGAAACAAGCCTATGAGTTCTGGGTGAATGCTGGTGTATTCCCCATGTACGCTAACAATGTATGAACTGCTAGACAAGTAGTCCCTCAGTCAGCCTAGAAGTCTTCCAGTAATTCCTCATGACTCGGCGTTAGCTAAAAAGACTTGGTCATCGATCTCGACAACTGCTTTTGCAAAACCACCGCCCACATACGCTATCTACGTCTTGTTCAGGATAGGTTCCCTCTGTTTAGGAACCGAAGGCAGGCGGTAAATTAATGGTGCATGAGTGGTCTGGGAGGAACATGTTTATCGGTGATTAAGAAATAATGCACTTACAGCTTATGTCCCAATTGGCAGTTTGTTAAGCTCTCTATGACACTTCAGGTCGCCGGAAGCAACGAAAGAAAAACGACAGTCCCAGTAATGCCGTTGTACACGACTTCACGAATGGGTGTCAAGTGATAGTGTTCCCATTTTGTTGAAACTTTACCGTTCAGTAATGAGTGATAGCAAAGAAAGTGCGGCGGGACTTCTAAAGATTCGGCACGCCGTTTGAGGAAGCTGAGTCGGATACTATCAAGGCCACGTGACTCGTGAATTTTTAGTTGTGTTGGTTTTCTCAACACATCGGCTAGGTAAATACAGAAGCTCTCAAAGGGGTGTTGGAAGTCAATTTTGAGTCGCTGTCACTTACGAATGACGCCTGTAATTGAGAGATAATTGCATCGACTGCCTCAAAATTGGACGCGGTTGAAACATTTGTGGTGACGCCAGGTCACTGTGGAATTCGGTGTGGCCAAGCCTGACAACAACATTGCATTTATTGTGCATTGCATTGTAGTCGGTACGAGCTTGCTTAGTACATGCCAGCTTAAAGTGGCCCCAAGACTTCCGTTCCAGGAGCACGAGTTGGCACGTGCCACGTCTGTCAGTTTTTAATTTTCATTGGTCGGAACAGCCTGTCAGATGCACACGTTTTAATCGATTACTGTAAAACTTTCTCAACTGACGTCCAGTGTGCTTCCACAAGGAATATTTTTCCATGCTGCTTCACTCAATAACCTCCTGATGGCGGAAATTTTACTCGGGATAGCACGTGTTGTACGTTCGGAGAGTTTCTAATCCAAATGATGTTACACCCTCCAATGAGGGGGATTCCCTTAAATTGGTGGGGTTTCGGCTTTGTTAGGTCAACCCTGATGCAAACTTTGTTTATAGATCTCGCTGAGGTGTGGAAAGTGGCTAGTAAGACTCGTTCCACAATCGCGTGACTTTGGTTAGTCGCAAACGTTTTGTAAACTGTGCGCTACACTCGCGCGACAATTTCTATCGTTTAAGTTGTGGGATACCATTGAGTCCCGTTTAGAAGCTTAGGCCACTTCACGGCTTACGATCGTGATAGTCCGTTTAGTTAGATCGATGGATACCGGTTCTAGTATGTTGAACACAGTTTCACTTAGGCTAGTCAAAAACTTTTGGGGGGAGCGATAAAAGTGTCATTTGCAGCGTCTGAGTGTTTTATATTCCCCTGAACACCCACCGTTGGTTCGAGATCTTGAAGGCAGCTATAGATTTAGATCACGTCAAGCTTCGTGGGAAAACAGGACAGTTCTGGAAAAGTTGCAAGGAGAGACCTCAGAAGTATCCGAATTGCTCGAGAAAATATTGACGTTACAAATTCGCTGATGTGGGCCTTGTTACGAGAGATCCTGCATCTAGACCTTTAATCTTATTCGACAAACTTTATAAATATGAATAGGTGATGGAGGGTAGAATGTCGTAGCTACTGACGAACAAGCAACAGAAAATACCGATAAGGGATACCAAGCAATCCTCCTTCGAAGACTGGATTCAGGATTCGTGAAGTTACGCACGAAGTTAGGTCTAAAGAATTTTATGAAACCACGGGTATCTGTTTCACATTTGTAAAACATCCTAGGATGTTTTAAGTAAGAGTGAGTCTTGCTCCTTGGATGTTTAATATTCAAACCGCTCGTTTTCTGTGTGGGCTATTAAGGTAACTTAAGATACAAACGCAACCATAAGTCTATGGATACTTATGTACAAAGCCCGCATACTTTGTGCGCTCAGCTTATATATATATATATATATATATATATATATATATATATATATGGAGAGAGGGAGATATATGAAAATGCGAAGATGCCTATTAATATATTTGTGTAAACATATGACCATAAAATAAAGTATGGTCGGAATCCTAACCGTATATAGGTTAATGTTCACACACATTTAACTTAAAATGTCTATAAAAATAAATGTGTTTATAAAGCACTATCTTGGCCAAAACGCCTCTTCTATGACCGTCCATTGATCGTATCTTATGTCAGTCCTAACTGCGCACTTTCAGATCATTCATACGAAACTCTGCGGAAAACTCCTCTCTTGTTTCCGTACAATATTGTAATCAGTTTAGTTTATTCTCACTAGCTAGTAACGTTCAGTTTAAGAGTTAATGCGCAGAAAAACCAATGAATGAATCCCTGTTGTCTTAACCAACACGACCGTCCTGTGAAAATGCCCAACACACATTGGGACACGTGCACTTGTGTACATATATATAAGTGTGATCAGTGTTACACAAACAGGCAAACTCATGCTTATTTTCTCATCTAAATGTAGGCGTTTCTATAAGTTCAGTTTGCTCTAGTTCGGGAGACAGGAATTGAGGTTAGTAGCTGGTTGATATCCAGTTTCTTGCACCAGTATGTTCGGATGATTTATTCAAGCTGCGACAAATGGAGAAGAAAAATTTCCCTCAACAGTGTTACGGAATCTTCAGTGATAGGTAGAACAAAGTATGTTGTTGAAAAAGCAGCGATAATATAACCTTAATCAAGTCCTCATCAAGATTACGCAGGCAATCTCTTGGAGGCCGGAGAGTGAATAATGGAGGCGAGCGGTACTGGAATTACTGTCAGAAGTCACGGTTTACACAAATTAATATACAGGATCGAAGGCAGTGCCGGTGTTACCATAGTCTCCGTCAGACTCCTGGAGGACTGGACAAAAACAGATTCTGGTTGTGACAAAAGTATAATAGTTGAGGGATGACCAATAACCAACCAAAAACATCATAAGTTAATTGTCTATAGCTAGTAATAAACAAGATACGAGAAGCACAACAGCGATTCACATACAGGAAAATGAGAGGGCTGTCATCGCACTAACTTGTTTCCGGTCACCTTACTATCACTCCGTATCCGGAAGTAACGTCGAATAACAAGCACCAAGCTTGCGCTTGAAGAAGGTAACCGTGGTAGCCAACACCACTTCGGACAGTAGCTTGTTCCAACCGTTTACAACCCTATATGAGAAAAAGTTGATCTTGACTTGAGTCCCAGCTCTTTTCTTCAGTCTTTAACCTGTGCCCTTTAGACGATGCGTTCTCATTGCGAGTGAACAGCCGGTTTCCTACCTCAGAAAATCCGGTTAGAATCCTAAAGATCTCCATGACATCTCCTCTTTTCCGTCTTCTCACTGAGGAAGAGAGTAGTCCATTCTCCGAAGTTCTACGAATAACTTCGTGAACCTACGTCACACCCCCTCTGGGACCTTAGCACCATTGACCAAATAAGAACATCAGGCTTGCACACAACATTATATATATAGTCTTTCGTGAGCTTTATACAAAGGCACAAAGACCCTAGGTTTTCTTGAGGCTGGTATCTTCAGCTGATAAAGTATCTGATCAGTTTTACGGGCTGCAAACGTTCACTGAGTTTGCACCTTGAAGTTCCCAGTGTCCTGAAGTTCTAGGTCACTGATCTCAGTAGTTTTTGAATCAGCACACGTTGCCCGGACCTCCTACCCATCTAAGAAAGTCCTCGGTCCCGACCCTCGTATGCTGTCCACATTTTGCAAAATCTAATGAGAATTCACAGTCAACTGCCCACTGGTGAATTTCATCGGGGTCTCGTTTAATCAAAGGCTTGCGCTGACGTTCCACGAGTTGCACATCATCCGTGTACATGTATCAGGGATCGCTGATCCTCTTCGCCATATCACTTGTACATTTCAGAAACAGTATGTGACCTGAAATAGGCCCTCGTCAAACATCACTGATGGCATGTGCAGTGTGTGACCTGGAGCACCCTACCTGCATACTGAAACTGCTAGTATGCAGGGACGCCTTCACTCGTGCTGAAACGTTAGAAGATATGTCAGATTCCTACAATGTTAACATTGAAAGTCCGTGATTTACGGAGTCAAAGGCCTTTCTAAAATCTAACTAACATAATTTTCTTTTTCAAGCCATAGGATAATCTCATCTAATAAAGCCAGTAAGTTAGAACGGCAAGATCTCTTACTTATAAAGTCATGTTGCTGAGCCGCCACTAGTCTATACTTGATGACATGTTTCACCATCCTGTCCCTTAGGATCCATCTGAAAATTTTCAAGATATCTAACGTAAGATTCATAGGTCTACATTTTGAGACATCTTCCCGAGTGCCCCGTCTGTGTATCGGTGTGATGGCGGCTACCTTCCAAACCGGGGATAGTTTGGCTTTATCGAGTAATTTATTGAATAAGTCAGCCAACGCAGCAGCTAAAACATCAGCAAGGGCTAGTAACCCATAAATCATCACATTCCGTCTTCTACAAGCAGTTACATTTATGGCCTTTCCCAAGCGTGCGATGGTCCTGCCCAAGGAGCATCCACCCTCCTATCTGCCCCTGCCTGGTCCTCCACTCTTCGCTGAAGAGCTGTCAAAGCATCCAGTACACCCAAATGTTTTTTGCCTAATAATGTGGTTGTAGGAGATGCTCTACTCCTTCATCTCGTCGTTTTGGGACCAGGTTTTTCCCACTCTTCCGTCTAACTATTTCCCGTCCCATAATGTTCCTAAAGTTTTTTTCCAGCTTTCTCTTGAACAGTGTGTTTTGGGACGCCACTGACAAACAGAACATGTTCAACCAGCTGGCTTTCAACTTGAACATGCTCATGTTGACTACCATTAAGAAATTCCTGATTCTCTTTTTCTAGAGTTAAACTGTATTTTTGACCAACTGTGTTGACATAGGATCATTAAAATCGATCTGAAGAAAGGTCTGGGCATCTGATTGTCGTCTGAATTATTCTTTGCGCATCATCACGAGATGGCGGCTAAAAAAGGATTCGCCTACCTTAGAGTGATAAAGCGCACTTTCCCACGCATAGACAAGAAGGCGTTCCAAACGATTTCCGGGGTTTATATAAGGCCGCTTCTCGAGTATGTTGATCAAGTCGTTCATGCCGGCCTGAAGAAAAACATATAAGCTGTTAAGCGCGTCCGGGTTGTGGCTACCAAACTAGTCACAGGCTTGAGAAATGTCGTCTACGAGTCTGGACTTGAAATTCCCGATTTGCATCCACTTGAAGTTCGACGACTCCGCGGTGATTTAATTCTCACACACTCCTTCTTTACTGTAGGATTCGTTGATCAGTTCTTTACTGATGACGGTCGGCGAGGAAATAAAAGGAGGTTTTTTTTACCCTATGAACACAATCGGCGGGAAATTCCGCGTGATAAAGCGGCTAAACAGGGTAGGCACGCCGATGAGCTGTGATTGGCTGAATGCGGCTTCATACACACGGATGATGTCCGATGTCACGGAGCTGTCCAATCAAGTTTCTCCAATCTTCAACGTGCTTAGC
>LUCH01001621.1:0-70321 GCA_013368495.1 Paragonimus heterotremus
GTCGCATTCCCATAGACATTCCCATAGGCATTCCCATAGATAATCCGGTCGTGCCTAACGTGAGGTCAATGGCGCAGTGGTAAACACGGTTGCCTCATGAACGGAGTGGCCGGAGTTCTAGTCCCGACAGCGGCGATGATATGCACCACTGACGAGCTCTAATGAGAGCGAAACTCGAGTCTAGTGCTTCTTTTCGAAAGGGGCCGACTGGAAAGTTTATGGGAATGCGATAGCTGCGATCAATTGTGGATGATGTTCAACATGAAATATATGCTTTGGTTTGTGCCGTGTCGCATGTTTTAAGATTAAGCAGCTACCAACATTAAACAAAATCTCGCGCGCTGAATTGCAAATCGAAGGGTTGTAAGCTTTCAGGTTATTCCAAAGAGGCAAAGTACCGTGATGAGGAACTTCTGGATGTAAAAGCATCGTCACAGATAGTTGATGTCGCCGTAATAAATATACTTTCATAAACACTAAATATTCGTGTTGTAAGCGATCACATTTTAGGTAGTTCTACAGGTCTTCAGTCTTGGTTTTATGTCAACCATCCTTCTATGAAGATAAACATAACCAAAGTCAGGACTCTGATAATTTTTGCACGAGTGATTTGTTCAACACTGTGATAAGAATAACCATTTCCATGTCATCAGAAGCACGTTTCTCCCTGCGCAGCCTGAATTCTGTAAGCTATCTGTTTGTATGCATGTTTGATAATTATTAATTTGACGACCAAATGTGCTAAGGTGTTTGATACTGAACTGATTTAAGTCATTTTCTACTGTTCCCTAGTATTTAGTTGCATTCGAGAATTCAATTTGTATATTGCAAGATCATCCGATAACATACTGGATTTTGATGAAAAATTCAACAGCAATTCTATAAAGGTTTTTGTTTCCCATATTCTAATCAAACTAATGAACCTATAAACTTAAATACTGGCGAGCAAGGCACTTCAGCCTCTCCATGAAACAATTAATAGAAAAATATTTCTGGCAGCACTGTTTTCTTCAAAATTTGTCTTCCGGCTGTACCTATTGAGGATTTCAGGTGCTTTTTAATATTTTAATTCAGCGAGATTAGGATTTTCAATCCCTCTTCGTCGTACAGTGAGTCCGATTACTTTTTGAAACACACACCTAACCTGTAGGCAGCTAGACACACTCCTTTGGAGGGGCGATAGAGGTGCCTACCACATACGACTCAAAATATTGGTTATCCGTGCTGTATTTCTGAAAGCCTACTCAAGATTATGGACAGCTTCGTTAAAAAAATTATCGCGACCTCAATGGCACTGCTAAAAGCATGCAGGCTTACGGTTGTATGTTTTGACACTTGTTGCAGTGGAATAAGACATCGTTATAAACAAAGAAGAAATATCCGGTGTAAACAAGCAATCCATCCTGATTGTTGCATGGAATGAAGTTTATTATGGGGAGTTTGTATGCCAAGCGTACGCGCCTGCTACACTGAATAGGTAATTATTAGGCTACACGGTGCGCCAAGATTGTACAGGGAAGATCTGTTTACGTGGCCCATCTTAGATGTGTACAACTAATTCTACCATCATCTAACTAGATGGATTTCCAGTTTATTCAAACCCATCAGATGTGAACCAGCAAAATTTGGTTTCCTTTACACGTATCATTTCAGGAACGTCGTCCAAGACAAAAAACCAAACACCTAGGAAATCTACATGTTTGACGTCGCTTTACTAGTTAATATGTTGTTTTTGCAATAGGCAACTGGCTGTCAGTGTGATTATGCGAAAAGTAAAAAAGGCTTTGTTAGCGCCCCGAAACGTGATTAAAGAACTTATCGATACTCTGCAGCCGTAACAACTAGCCTCTGTTTAGCTTTGAAGTCTGTTGGCTTCGGGAGAGGCGGTAACAAGCTTGTCGCGGAAATTAACTAAATAAGTGTATTCTGTGATGCGGTTCATTTTATTAAATGATAAAGTTGTGGCGTGAATCAGAATTCTAAAATAAACACTATTGTACAGGATTCTTACTTGGTCTTTGCTAGTAGTAAAGTCAACAAGGAGTCAAACAGTATCGGTCAAACAGTTTTTCCGTGTTGGTCAAGAATGAAGAGGAGAAGGCTAAATCTGTCAAGAGATATACAGAAACCAGATTTTCAGTGGTCGGTACAGTCACTTTGAGGCAGACTCAAAAAACAGAATGATATGAAAGAGCCGTACCACTGACGATTCGCATTCTCAGCTGGACATTCTCCATGACAGTAATCTGGGTACCCAATGCCTTTTACATAAGGGGTGAGGCAAGTCTTTGGGTTGAAAGACCTGTCATTCCCTGTTAACAAGAAATATATATTTATGGGTTGGTCTTTTGAGGGCGCTCCTGTAACCGACGTTACCGCAAGATAGTCCAAGAAGCCGGCTGGAAAACTTACCGTACAGCCCAGTTGTCCATGAGTTTCCCTCGAGTGCTTGCTATTCCATTAAGACTGAAAACCGGACGTCCATGCAATACAGTCAGCTTTTACGAATACTCATTTGTTTACTTGTGCTCAGCATTATCCATTGGTTATACTACAACGCGTGAGTGTCGTCTTGTGTGGTTGAACACTGATGTGATTCAAGCGTCTGCCAGCTACCCAGAATTTGACCAAAAGTGGTGAGATTATGACGGTGGCCCGATGTCGAGGCCATTACTGTTCGGTTGCCCAAATATAATCTCCGCATTAAAAAGAAGTTCGGGCAGATAATCAACTCAACCCGACTCGTAATCCGGTAAACTCACAAGTTGAAACGATGATTACATAAATGGTAGCATAAATAAAATTCACGATGTCCATCGATCGATATTCCTAATCGTCCCGGTTACTGTGTTTGCTTTATGACGTTTTAATTAAACACGTGATCCACCATAAAAAAATGCCTTATCTGCCGAAATGTTGTTCTCATGACTTCAATGACCAATTTTAAGTGAGGGTCATGAACATAACTTAATTCCATTTGACAGTTGCATGAGGTTTGTTTGAAAGAATGCGATAAGTTCATGTTTCGAGTTTAATAACTTAGATATGTTTTGACTTTTTGGTCAAACATTATTTTCTACCTGATCATTCTACATTTCGCGTTAAAGTTATTAATCTATACTGTCTTGACTTTTTTCAGACCCATGCAACTTACACTAAACTGTACTTTCTGAACACTGCCTGGTTGGAGTCATTGACTGTTCTGTTAAATTATGAACAAGTCATATAGTTAATCACTAATTTAGTGAAAACAGGTGACAATAGAACAGTAAATATTTTAAATTATTGCTTGAACAAACGTAGTTGTAGGTATTAACCAGTCAACTAAATGTAAATGAGACACATGAACTAAAGTCAACCGCATGGTAGAGATAAAACTGTAGTTTGACTTCGACGATAGTTCAACATGAATTCAGTCTTGGGTGATATAAACCTGTCCTGATTGAGGACGTTCTGTCGAAACATTAACTGAATACCTTTTAATGTCGATTGATCTTGACATTAGGAAAATATGAACGAACACGACAGTTTTATTTTCAGATTTACTCGACGAACTGATAGTGAAAGTAGTAACATGTGAAATCACAAATGTACCTATTACACTTCTCCAGTTTTCGACGTGATGGCGTTGCTAGAAACAATTCGCGAATGAAATTTCGCATTTGGCAAATTTGTTTGCTTTACTACATTTGACTTGCGGCGATATATAACATAGGTGCACTTGCGAAATTCCACAAAAACAAACTTGATCATCTCAATTATAATTTGTACTGGTTGTTTTTAGTTTTTCTTAATTCGGAGATGATGCGTTAATTCCCTAAAAAGAAGGTCAGGTAGAATATGAGCAGCTTATGTCTTTCATTCGTCAGACTGTCATTTTGGTGTTCTCTATTCTGGTCAACCTGCACATCTCTACTCAAATGAGGCAGCGTCGTGTGCTCATTTTATTCTGATCGACAGCTAGTGAACTGCTTCGGTTTCAGTTAGACTGACGGAAAATGTAAGACACGATCGCAACTAATCCCAGTGGTTAAGCAGTGATGCGTCAACATTTGCATTAAAATCCAGGATGTGCTTTAGGATGTCATCGGAGGGTATCG
The DNA here is from genome assembly GCA_013368495.1 of Paragonimus heterotremus. Taxonomy (NCBI): domain Eukaryota; kingdom Metazoa; phylum Platyhelminthes; class Trematoda; order Plagiorchiida; family Troglotrematidae; genus Paragonimus; species Paragonimus heterotremus. The sequence continues at coordinate 4,101 of LUCH01001621.1, forward strand.
TGAGGACAAGTTAAGTGGAAAATTCAGACAGTTTTTGACGTCGATTTTGAAATTTAATCTGTTGAAAATACTCATAACCTTCTTACTATATTGTTTTTTGAGGAGGATGTGAGCTATTGACCAGTCCTAGCAAGGGTGGGATTCCAGTTTGGTGCATTTTTCGAGTAGGGGCTGCTTGAGGAGCCTAAGGGAATGCGAAAGTCGTGAGTAATTGTGAGCGACGTTCAGTCGGAAATAACTTGAACTTTCCCACTACCTACCAGTTTTATAATTTCAGAGACAACTCAGCATTTTACTCATTTACGATGGCAATCAAATAATATTGGCCAGCCCTAATTTCCGTGCCACAACACAGTGGTATAGTTACGTAATAGATAACTGTCATTAAAAATGTAACTTTCTATAAAACAGACGGTCCCCAGCTAGAAAATTTCGCCTACGGCAGGTGAGTGTATAGCTATATTTGATGAGATTCACGCTAATGCTTCAAGTTATTTATTGATTGCAATTGGCCGAACTTCTTTCTTCTGGCTATTAAAATTAAGGGTGGCTCAGTGTAATCCAGTGCTGGATGTTCGGTTTGAGCCCAGCTGGTTACATGGCATACAAGTCTTATTCAAAATAACAAGTTCTACGGTTGACAGAGGCTAGTTCACATTTAGGTTACGCACAAGACACCCGATGATCTCCAAACCTGCTCGCAACCTTGCTCCCCGGTACTAGACAGAAATGAGCGGACAATGACATGTGGGAATCGGCCGTATATCTAAGTATAGCTTTGTTAAACAACGGCTACTTTGAACCCCTTGGGGAAGTACATAAACCGTGGGAGAAGAAGTGAACAAGGGTTCCACCCAATTAACTTCTTGAAAGGATATTAGAATTGGAATCTACAGTCATCCGTGATTGATGCTTAGTTGCTAGTGAGCTTTATACTTACTTTCCACTGCAGTTAGACATTCCGACTATTGTGTAATCCGTTATTATTACAGCAGCCTGTATAAAGCGCGTATCAACGACACCAAATGAACCCAATGGTGGAGGCCTACCAAACCTACTGATACATGGTTGCTGCACACACTCATTTGAAGTTCGTCCTGTATGCTGCGTATGACCAAGAGTTCACCTGTTCACACTGGCAAATCAGAGACAATTATTCCTGCTGTCGCAATAATTATCTTTTTATTCATACGTGTTCGAAGCACAATATTCGTAACAACAATGATTTCAAAAGGTTTTGACCAAGTACCTGAATGCAGGCAAATCATCGAATATACAGCATTGCAGGGTAACTTATACAGTTCAAGGTACTACACCAAGTACAGACTTAGTTTTTCGCGCTTGTATGCTTTTCGCATGATGCTACTTATGTAAACGCCAAACGCAATGTATCTAAATCTTCTACATTTAGCTTTCGTTAATTGTCCGATGTAACCACCGTTTTACCTCGAGTGAACGATAGATCGCAAGAAAGACTGAATGGTTTACAACGTGCTATAAAACCGAGTAATTCTGGAATGTGTAGTCGTTTATGGTTTTACCACACAACTGGCCTTAAATTTCCCGCTGATTTGTAGTGTGAACCAAATTTTTCATCAGTTAGAAATAAATGTCGAGGTTTCTTTTACTCTTGCGACCTGAATGTGCCTTGAGTTATCGGCTGCAAATTTTAACGACAGTTTTATTGAGCGTTGGCTACTGATCACAGTTGTCACATTACCTTCTCCAACCAGTTCTTGTTTTCCATAAATAAAGTTTGGTGGACCATATGGGGATGTGGCATGTGAACTAAACAGCCGCCTCAACCAGACTGCATTAGACAATAAGATCTACTGTCTGAGAATTTGGTTTTTCCCACACGGTGGTTCCACCACCACCTGTCAGGAGTGAACGGCAAGTGTGAGACATGGATTATCAACCGGTATCTTCTGCTTGAACAGGTCAAGTTCCACAACTATCTAAGAAAGCAAACCTCTCATTCTCAAAGGGTGCCTGTGCTCTTGTAGAGGGGTAATTATCTTTTCAGTATCACACGTGACACAGCCTCTCACAGTAGGAGTGCAACTGCGCATCACAAACCACTCCCATATCAGCCTATATCCAACTACCTACATGAACAAAAACATTCACCCGTTCTAACTGGTTACTCTCAAGGGTGAACACATTTACAGGAGCTTACCGATCATGGATCAGCGCTTGAAGCCTTTAAGATGCGAAGCTGGGTTCGTACCAACGTTCATTTAAATTATCTTGATTCGGCTGTGGGTTATCAGATATTGCAGGAACAATTAGTGTAATGAGTAACTTACACTGTAATGTCCAAAAATAGATTATCGTTGTTAGTCCCTTCATTCTTCATTGCTATCTGTGAACAAGCTAACATGATAAATCTTGAACTGAGAAATCATAGAAAGAAATATTTTGAACACTTGTATTCTTTGAAATCGGATACGTTTTGGTGACTGACGTAAATTTAGTCCCTGAATAAATTGAAAAATAGAAACCCATTCAAACTGTTCTAGTTCCGTATTTATAACTGAAGAACTACAGAATCGAATCGTTACCTTTTTTCACTGTAAACAAAGCTCCCCTCACCGTTGAATCATGGTAAGACGGGGGTCTCTTGGCACGGATTAGCAGTGTTCAGAAATGCAGGTGACAAATTTAGTTGGTGATGATATAAAAATAGAGACGTGATCACAAAATATCACGTTTGTAGATGAATGCTTGTGGTTGGAAAGGTCACTTCATACAAACAGCTTTAGCCGCATTATCAAGTTATCAGATTAGACAAAAATTTTAACCTGCGCATTTCTGTATCAATCTCATCATTTGTTAATCGATGCGTTTCGATCCTACCCGAATCATCTTTCCAGAGGCAAATCGCTGGTGATTGGGATTAAAACGAACAATTAGCTTGAAGAGAACACTGTTTTGAAGTTCCCATCTGAGCAGCCAACAACCATTTAGGGCAGTCCATCGTAAAATTTTCGTAGGCAGAAGCATTTATAAGCCGACTGGGCGTAAAAGTCTAGGCATCGAGAGAAGTGATCAGATAGCTTGTTCTACGGGATAATTAATAAAATTCCTTCTGCTGTTAAAGGTCGCGTGCCTTTTACATGTTGGAGGAAGAGTTTTATCGGCAGTAATAAATGACGGTTAGTTTTCACCTCCGTTCATTTCATCCAAACTTTTCTCAGTCACATATTCACTGTTGACAGTGTTTTGAAAATGTTAACGTTTTCCGATGTTTTTCCGTACACATCTTCCAACACTGATTCAGAGCAACAAATGTTGTGTAGTCTTCCCTCAGCGTTCCACTAAAAATTTTCCTGTATATTTGGTGATGTCCAAGGTGACACCAAAATGTGAATGACGACAAAGTTTGGCTAGGATAAACATAGGTACACTAAACAGTCCACTGATCGGGAAAGCAATAATTAGATTCAAAACATTCTAGACAAGTGAGTATTCTCTCCAATACAAATAGGTTCTGCTTTATAAAGTTATGTGAATGCGCGTTTTTTTAAACGTTATTAGACAATCGCGTCCTATTTTATATAGAAAATTCAAAAGCAAACGTGTGCAATTTTTCAATGCAAAATTCCATCAGCGCTTATAATTATGAGGTATAGATATATGTCACGGTATCAAAGTGGATGTACTATAACGCGTATTTTGGACAATTAGTATAGCGTTTGCTACTTCTAGTAATTCCATTAATTCATCTTTGAGACCAGTTACATTGTTCACTTTGAACTATTGACGACGTAAGCCATAGTATCCCAACAAAGTGTCAGTGAAAATGAAATATTTCGAAGATCTTTGAGGATGAGACTTTAATGTACGTTAGAGATAAAACAGATCAGCGACCGTTTCCAGACTATATGAAGAATGCGCTACAACTCACAGGTTGCGAACTCCCATTAACTAGCCCATACATATGTGATACCGTTTGCTTATAAATAAATGCAAAGTGGAGCGGCAGACACATTCAAACACCAGTTTACTATGTGTTAACTTGGCGTGATATCTACTCACCTCTGAGTATCTTTGGTAAACGATTAAAAAACAGGTCCCTCAAACTCATTGATTTTCAGACGAATTTTGGAAAACCGTCAAATCAACTGCACTATCGTTCGCGCAATTATACTGATGCTGAGATGCAAATAGAACATTCAAGATTTTACAACCGAAGTTTATAAACAGAAAACGTTTGACAATAACTGGAAGGATTTTGATTTTTCTTCTCACAATTTCAAAGACTTAGTAGTGTTTGCTGATTTGGTTTGCCCTTATAAATATAATCAAATTACCAACACGTAAGTATAAACTGTATATGCGTATAATTTCACACGCACATTGTTTTACTGACGAGAATATTGGTATCTGCCTCAGAAACCGAAACCATTCCGCATCATCAACAAGACATTTCCAAACGTGCACTAAGTATGCACTACTGGGTAATCTTTTACATCTACTTGATGCATCAAACTAAGAGTTTTTCATTAAGGATGGTTACTGTTTACATTTGTCTATTCAAAAGTTATGTCAATGTCTCTTACATTAAGCTGTCATAAAATTTCTTCCAGTGTTACGCTAGCCATAACTAACGCGACTCTAAATAATTTGTAAACATTCGCCCCAGAATAATTCTTGTTCATTTGTCTTTTTACATTAGTTGCACGGTGTGTGATATTTGTCGTAATCACTTACTTTCTCCTTGGAGTTTTAGCCCAGTAGGCTGACCGTCGATGATTTATTTTTTTGATCTGCACATCAGCAGCCGCAAGACAGGGCAAATTCAGAAAAACCAACCCACTTTCTGACAGTGCATAGGGCGAGTTACATTTCAACTGACACCAGACAAAAACCTTAGTTGAGCTTTACTTATGTTCCCTTAGTACAGTTTAAAGAACTTTGCAAAGCACTCCTCGTAAAACTGATGCAAGATCATAGTGTACAGACGAATGAATGGTTAAGTCTCGCGACTTAATTGGCACGTCGTGCTCCAAAGAATGTGGAGCCCACTATTTTGTAGTGCAAAATTCCACTTCCTGTTGACGTGTTCCTGTAGTTGCGAATGTTGCCCAATTGGGAACGATCATAACAGGAATCCGAGCGACACTAAGCATCTTTAACTTATTGAAAAAAGAAACAACGGCTTCTTCCGGAAGAACAACTGTGTTTACGATTGTTATTAAGCGACAGGTTTTCTCACGTTTTGATTGGCCAGTTTGTTGTTGTGTTTTCCTACCATCTTGCATCCGGCAAATCAGTTGTTTGAAATAAATATGCATTCCACAGTAGCTGATCGCCATCTATAATTGGTTGGCTCCAGTTTGACTATGATTCTGTCTGTTATAGCTTAAAGTGAATACCGATTGGCTGAACGTTCACTAATCAAGAAACTCCCAGTCGAATTTCCTTAAAGCGAGTTTAGATAAATTTTATTTATCAAATGAGCTTCTTTTATTCTTCTGTTTAAAAAGATTCATCGATGTTCATGCGTACCACAACCACTATTATAAAGTAATACAAATGTGGACCTGTTAACCGAGGTGTACAAAAAGTCGGACGTCCCTGGGATGATGAGACTACATAAACAAACATGCCACTGCCCGTGAAATAACTTGGTATTTTACAGTTTCCAAACTGACGGATTCTTATACGTAAAATCACACAGACTACATTCACGGCATAGTAGGCTTCTCAATGGCCATCAGTTGATCAACCATTATACAAAGTCATTCCTGTCATTCTTGGTCATACCGCAGAATTTAGACGTTTCGTTAATTCAGTTATTTTAACAATGTTAATCTCTCAATAACCTGAACATTTTCGATTACACATCTGTTTGCAATAAAAGGAGTAATTATGCCCCTCATGCACTACAACAGAATGGTTGGCGGCAAATATTGTTGGAATCTGCAATTATAATAGTGGACAATTTTCTAATACATCAATTTTGTACGAATGTTGAATTTAGAGCAGTGTTTTTCAAATTTAACAATGCAAAGTTAACTCAAGATGTGCTGAACTATTATCTTTATTTGAAACAAACTCTTACAGTTTAAACAATTCTGACGTCTTCAGTTATCTATTAGAATGACAGACACGATAGGGTACATAAACGTTATTGTGTGCATTGCTTTTTCGAAAGTATTAACCATTCTGAAGAACCGTTCAGGTTGTAGCAACATTTCGGCTTTCCGGGCAGTATATTGATATGATAGTACCCAGTTTACTAGCTGTCACTATGCGGATAACATTTAGATGTCTTGGGATCTAGCGGTTATTTGAAAGCATGGTGTCTGGAAAGTAGGTTGTGGGATGATGTGACAACATGAGGTATATCTTTTAGAACTACGACTGATCTCAGTGTAACTTGAGAAGTCTATGACCATTATCACGGCTGCTATCAGGAGGGGTCGGTTTTTCTATTAACGAGGTCTTGTTTGAAAGCTAAAGGTGAATACTGAGCTGTTCAACAACGAAATCGCAACAAGCCTAATCGGTCAGATTAGTATTTTACAACTTTAAACCCCAATACCAATAGTTACCAATATAGCTTCAGAAGTGGCCGAAATTCTGAGTAATGACTATTCTAAAAATACATAACTGCAAATGACGTGCTACGTTTGAGCACACAAGCAAGAACTTAACTAACTTACTGCAAAATTCAATGTCATAGGTAAAAATTAAATCAGAGAACCTAGTAACTCACAAATTACCTGCTCCAGGCTTGTTGTCACTTGTGGTATTGTAGACTTTTGTGGCGGGATTACCTGGTGCTAGTTTTCAACCGCTGTTTGTCAACCGGCCGCCCACAGAATACCTGGCAACAGTTCACCTTCAACTCTGCCTTTTAAAGTGGATGTTGAGGTGACACATCAAACTGTCGACCAACAGCCATGCTATCATTGGTCTATAAAGTTATAGACGGCTTATTAGATGGCGCTGTTTGGGTCAACGTTGAAGACTTCAAAATCATTTTTGGGGAGCAATGCGACATTCCTAGAGGGCAATATTACATCACGAATTTGGTGATTGTTTGTGATGGTTGAACAGAAGCTGTCGATGCATGACTGATAATAAATTTGGTTCATCCTAACTTTAGCAAAGCCTGTGTTAACACTGATAGTGCGCTCTTGCTACTGAAACTCGGTAGGCATGGCGTTGATAAATCCTATCGTGAGGATGATCTAATTCAACGTAGGTCCAAGCTCAATATTAGGAGTTAGATGCCACAATGAAGGCACGCCAACAACAGCTTGCTACAAAGTTACATCGTAGGATTCCTGATATGCACTTTTCTCGCCCTAGATCTACTCAGTATAGTCAAACCGCCGATTTGGCTTTACGCCGATAACCGAAAACGTCAGCTAGTTTCGAAGTATCCGGACGATGTGACATCATGATAAATCAACTTCAACTGCCTTAGTCCGTGGTTGACAGAAAATAACTTCCCGTTGAATGTCAGCAGACATTATGTTGTTCACATTGGCCACCAACGGATTAATTAGGCTAGTAAGTGTGGTAAGTTTCTCATTGCGTACTGCATTCTAAAACGCGAAGAAGCAGCTGGTGGTGCAAAATAAAATAAACACACCGTGCAGTTATTGAAAGTGTTTACAAAAACATATTCACCTTACTGTTCTAAGTAAAGTAAAGAAAATATCTTAGTAGCTCTAACCTCACCTAGCAGGTTGGATGAGATCAGACATTTCGACCTATCCAGGGAGTCCTAATCGCGAGGTTATCAATTAAATTCAACGGACAGTAACTGTGTCTCCTATCGAGAGGATCGGGCAACCTGATCATTACTCACAAGCGGAAGTAGTGGAGATTTCACATATGATAATTCGGTCACGCCTAATATGAGGTCAATGGCGGATTGGTAAACACGATTGCTTCATGAAAGTGTGACCGGAGTTATAGTCCTGGCAGTGGCAAGGATATGCACAACTGACGAGCCCTAATGAGAGCAAAGCTCGAGTCCAGTGCCTTTTTTGGAAAGGGGCTGGTTGGAATGTCCGTATGAATGCGAAATTATTATCAAACGTGAGTGGGGGGCAACTTGAGACATCACATACTGTTGCATCATCATTTTCTTTCAAGTCGTTTTACCGGCTTCTTCAATATGACTGACAGCCAAACCAAACAGTAGGGAACAGTTTAACAGTGGTTACATTTAAAGTTTGGAAACTAATCGGGGCTGAGGCGTGTGTTGGATTTTTTTGATTAACCTTCACTCACGTTTACCCAATAATTCTTGATTGCATCCAAACCTCTTCCTTATTCACAACTCTTGAAACGGAAGCAAAGTGTATGATTAAATGCCTATCAGAATTTGTTAAGAAACTCAAGGGAATTATGGAATATAGGCGTGGTCCTTTCCCTCAGACGTTTATGTTCAATAATGAATTTCGATTGTTATAAGTCGTAGCAGTTAAGAAATTCCAACTACAACGTTGACTACTACAAATTCCACGAATAAACTGTTTAATAAAATATTTTATGCCATTTTTTCACCGACGTTCGTCTTGAGGTTGATAAACGCTACCGTTAAATTTGAGAAGCATTTCAGCTGTTTTTGTCTGGTTCTGTACTATGGTTTCCTGATGTGGATGAGAAAGATTATCAGCTTGATATTGTTCTCTATTGTGCAAATAGAATAAAAGTACCTTCAAAAAAAATACTAAAAGTGAGCAGGTAGCACAGTGACCCTCGTTTCATTATACGTTACGGAGAGCCTGTTCTCCATTATTGTTAGTTACCTATCAGATCTTGACGTGAGAACAGGGTTTCCAACTTAACTTATCATCAATTCTATTCTATATGTATCGAGGAATCAGAGTATAAACAGTGCTAGTTAAATAATATCGCAGTCAATCCAGCCTCAGCCAATTAAGCCGTCTAGGTGAGATAGATTTTATATACTATATGATGCAAGTGGTTAACTGGAACCTAATATATGAACTTCAACTGCTCTCCAAAGCTGTCCGTCTCACCTCTGTTCGATAAATCTAAAGATTTAGGACATGTTGCTTAGTGGACAGGACAATTATTTGGGACAGACACATGAAGCGATATTCACAAGTACTCTGCAATAAGTAAGCTGCAACCAGAAGTGCAACGGCTTTTCAGAATATGTAACTCAAGTTATTCATCGAAGAGTTTTTTGAACAACTTGGAAATATTACTCAGCGATTTGGGTATGCCTCTGATTGTAGTAACTAAGCTTCCTGAATATAAATGTGAACTTTCTCTGCTAGCGTTTCGACATGGATAGTAAACAAACGTGTAGCCTGATTCACCTTTATTTTTACGGAGATGTACGGGAGGCATCAGAAAGGCTTCGAACCAATCTGGCACTTAGATCAAAGGTAAACGTTAGACGTGGTTACTAACAAATAGTTAGTAGTCTTTTGAATATCTTCAATTCAACTTTATTTTATTCTACATGTAATGTGTCTCAGTGAAATGGTTGCTGAAGCGCACATGTATCTCTATCCTACTCCTAATAACGGTGTATTTATTTATATTTTACCAACATAAGAATTAACCAAAGAATGATAAGTTTTCGAGCTATATGTCGTGTCACGCTGATCGCTTCGAATAATGTTAGTAAACGTAGTTTGTTTCAGGTATCGCCTATTGAACAGTTGGTGCAGCGCCCCTTCTTATTGCTCCACATATATTTGTTGCTTGCTTAAATTTATGTTTTGTTTCGATGGTTCAGAATAAAGCTTAGTGGATGTTGTTAATTTTTCGCAGTGGTAATCTAGTTTTGCTGCCGATTGTTTACACTAGTGACAGTATCGATTGTAATCTGATAAACTTGGTTGCACCTCGAAGAGTTGGATCAACGAGAGATGGTAGTCATTTATTTCCCATAGATGAGTTCTCAACGATCGGCCGCTTATCAGATATATCTTGCAAAATCAAATGGAAAGTGTATTATCTATAACTGCTAAATACTGAATATAAACTGAATAGACTGAAGTCGGACAAACCTACCAGCAGGATCATTAAAGTGGTGGGTATAAATAGCAAAAACGCCAGATAGACAAAAGTAGTCAACACATTCTTCGTTGTCATCTGCGTTCCTAAATTGATCATGGAACTGACAATTTTGCACGAATGTTCATACTCGTCAAACGTCATGACTACAGTTTTAAATAATGCTAAACATAGGAATTTATACCGGTCATTTTTTGGGAAGCAGGAGTATGTCACGTTTTCATAGGATAACCTGAAGTTGTTCACTTTCATCTTAAGAAAGATGACAGAAATTCATAGATGGAAGTTGAAATTTGGTCGTTTAATTGTGCGACATTCAGCGAAATATACCCAACATATGCATTCAAAACTGTTCCTGCAGAAAGAAACATGTATTCACAGTTTACCTGGAAGCACATTTTAACGAAAGGCAAAGAGGAACTTCGTTAGTGGTAGACCAACAATGAACATGTGGGATAGCATCTATATTATATGAAGCTTCTCGTTTGTAATGTGTTCCAAGCAAGACAACAATTCTTTCCAATGTCCATCTTAGTGCGACCAACATGTTGGTAATAAGCTGACTTATTGTTAGTACGTCACCTAATTAACTTGGAGATATATGTTAATGACTGAATGAAACGTTCTTTGTGACGTGCAGCTTTATAGGAATGTACGCAGAAATTACTTTGATGATTTGTTCAAAACGGTCGTATTTAATTCGTTCGAGTTTTAATCTGAAGTGTTTGTGTAAACAAGTTCCAGTCAGCCGGATCGGATTGAAGCTGTTGAATCTGGGGGAAATTTCATCAAAATATAGTATTTAAATGCACAAAGTTCATGAAATTTCTTGTCAGTAGATGATAATGTTCTGCACTTCCAGGTTTTTATCAAATAAAATTGCGTGTGCCGATTAAAGCCTTTTTAACAGCTGTTCATTGTGAACAAAACATGCTCATTTACAACAAAAATTACTTAGCTTCAGTGAATTCCGAAAATGTATTTCTCCAGATAAATTGTCAGTCAATGTACATTCACCGTCAGAACTCGCGCAGCTTCCTAACAACCAAACCCAATCAAGGGTTTCGTTCAAACAGCAAAATCATTATTCTATTTTTGAAATCAGGTAGTCGTATGTGGTGTTGTTTCACAAGTTTGAACAGCGATTCCGAAAATTACCAAACAAAAGTATTATTGATCGTAAATTCTCTAGCAAAGTGAGGAAACGGTAGATAAAATTGCAATCGTTTGTGAGTAAATGATAACTGTTTAGTTTCAACCGTTACGATTCTTTAATTTTGTTTACCAATAACAACTTCGTGCATTGCCAGACTAACATTTTCTAATCTTCCCATCCGCTGGAATGTGCGAGGCACGTGAGTGTCATCAACATTGAAATCGGAAAGCTAACCAAGTTTAAACAAAGAGAAACTGCTATCGGTTCCAGTGCACACAAACTGCTCGCATAAGCAGCTTATGCGAGCGCCTTACCTGGTGTTGCTATTATTCGACTGCTCTGTATATCCTGATATCTTACGTTCGTGACCGAAAAGATCATACGAAGTGGCAATACCTTACGTTTTATCATTTTTTATTCCAGTTGAACGACTCACTGATACTTTGCTGTCCAACTTCGCACTTGAACACAGTGCACTGCTTACAATTGGTAGCTCCAGTTTAAATAGGGGCAACACAGTTTCCAATTAAGCATGATGCTGAATGTTCAACGAACGCATACATAATTTTAATTCACTTGTGGATTTTCATTTGCAAATACTTAGCTGCAAATTGTGCTCTCAGTTTGTAGGTGAAATTGGACCTTGAGTTCACGCAGCATTTCTATCCGTAATCCTATTGTTAAGCTTTCTACACACCCATTTTCATAAAACAATCAACGCTTGCCAAAACAGGAGGATAATTTCGCTTTTAGGCAAACGGAAAAATTTCGTTCTATGCTTCCGTTGATTTAAAATGAACAACGTGCACATAGTCATCGTCGATGAACTAATTGCTATATAATAAATGGCGTGCACGTATATTACAAAGTCTGACAGTTTGATTGACGATTACTTTTATTTTCCCAAATCAGTGAAAATTTTCTCAAGCAAATGAAATAATAAATTTGGATACTTCTAGTCATCTCTTTCATAAAAAAATGTGTGGAACATATCTTAGTACAGTGACCACAAAAAAATCACAACGCAACAGCGGGAAAAGATCGAAATATACCTGTCCGCGTCGAATATTCAGAACTGACCCCATTCTATATGTTGAAATATTTGAATCGGAAATGAAAAAATCATTAAGAATGAGTATTTGCTATTTTGATACACACATTTGGGATTCCCGACTGGGCAGGAAAGTTAAGAAAACATTGAATTACGGAGCATTGGCTAAGCATTATTCCAACGTTTGAAATGAGCTAAAGTTTGTAGAGTGCATCCGAGTTATACGGCGGTCAGCGGAGGACACTGTGTTTTAAGTAGTTCCCCGAAACTGCCTTATACACAAATAGCACAGTACATTATTTTATGACCGTCCTGTTTTATTTCACGGAAGTATTTGTCGTCTGCATTTAAGTCTACACAGGAATGGTATAATCAGTTCCACAAACTGACTTACCAATAAACCTATCTCGTTTACGGATAAAAAGTAATTGATCTTGTTGCATCTGGTTTACTAAAAAATATCAATGAAATATTATTGACAAAAAATTAAGTTTCTTGATCATAATCGAAACTCACCTAGGTGTTGCCGCAAAGCTCACTTGCTAACCCGGTTCTCCGCACAATGTGAAGCATGAAACAGAACGCATGTTGGACTACGGAGAAGATGGACGCACACTTGTCAAAACCTGAGGGAAAGTGACGGTTAATTTGCCATTATATTTCACTTTAAAAAACAGGAAAGAAACAATCGACTGAAAATTAGGTAAACAGACGTGACGCGCATACTCAATGAAACAAGTGGTTAAGCATCCACGTATGACATTTCGGTCGTGCCTAATGTGAAGTCAATGGCACAATGATCACGACGGTTGCCTCATGAGAGTGTGGCCGGAGTTCTAGCCGTAGCAGTTGCAAAAATATGCACTAATGACGAGTTCCAATGAGAGCGAAACTCAAGTCTAGCGCTTCTGTTCAAGAGGAGCCGACTGGAAAGTCTATAGGAATGCGATAACTGCAACCAATTGTAGATAACATTTCACTTGAAATCAGTGAAATGACATTTTTATCAGACGCCGGTGTAGGTAGATAAATTTATTTCAACAGCTTTTAGTCTATCACAACTCTTAATAAATTTCCGATTCCATCGAGTAAGTTGTCATGAGTGTAGGTATTTAATGGTAGGGCTCAGAAGGGGTCCGCGCTCGGGTTCGTTATTGTTGACACTCATTAGTATGTGTATCCCATTTACCTTGATGAAATGTCAAAATATGGAAGTTATTCACAGTCTGATTTGACTGTCGGAATGTCACTTTCGATTGTCTTGCATTTATCAGTACTGTTTCGAATAAACTAACTGAGCACACCTGTAAATAATGCTCTCACGTATGTTAACGCCGACATTGTGAACTATACTCAGTTTGCTCTTTGAGTGATCTGAAACAAACCAAAGCCAACGATATTGGAAGGATTTCACATTTACATACTTAAGGATTTGAGTACTCTGTGGGGCATTGTCTTTCAGCCTGTTGTTAATTTGACTAGCCGAGAAATATATACTGTATTAAAGAATGTATATAGTTCTTTTCAACCAAAGGAAAAAGGTATATCTGAACTCTACATATTGCCTTATATACTATCTGTCACAATAGTGGCGAATATACTGAACTTGATGTTACTAATGGCTCTTTAAATTCTTACGTAGAAAGTACAGATCATGTTGAACATTTCAACCACAAGATTCCAAATCGTCCGCAAAGCATTTATTTATTAAGAAGTATTGTCAACATTTGCTTTTGAAACATCGTGATTGCTCTGTTTAAGTCTAACAAGTTGCATTATGTATCTAAAAACAAAACACGAAGAACTGCTGCACCTCACTGAAATGCAGCAGTACTTACCGAGACATAAATGACCGAAATTAAGCCGGGCTGATAAGACCACAAATGCTGTAAGCATTCCCAGATATGTTCACACTCATTATAAGTTATATCTGATAAGTTAATTGATGAAACAACTACAGTTGATCGTGGGAACCTGTTGGCAGTCGCAATAACAAGTTGGTGAGTAGAACACCACAGGTTTACCGTTTTTGCTTTTCTGTTAGCAACTAGTCGATACTAAAAATTTGTTCTAATGTAAATCGCATAGTCGACGTTAGAAAAAAGATTGCATTTCAAATATTCTCCAAATAATCACATGGAAGGATGTTCTAGACTTATCTGAACTATAAAACTTAGGCGTAAGAGAAATCATGTGATTCTCTTGATAAACCTTAAATCCCAGTAGACTTTTGTGATATTTGCGAACTGATTTGACAATGGGTGGTTACTAACTGTCAAAGTAACTCAGCTAACCTTCAAATGTGCCCATGTCGTGTTTATACTTCGAGCAGGCATTCAAAATAAAAATGGATATGAAATATATCCCTTTTGAATTTATTCCAGGATACCGTTTGCAATAACCAGTTATCTATAAACCAAGTAAAAATCAACGACACGTGAATAGCTAACTCGATCAAGCGAATGTATAACTGTTAGTAAATGAGTACCCTCTGGTAGTTTCTTTGTGCATGCTCTTAGTTACTTACGCCAGGTTTTCAACAGACAGATGATATCTCAAAAGGTCAATCAAAAAGCTGTCATTTTCAATGCAATATTCCGAACTGAGGGAATTAGGACGCTTCATCTGAAAGCGTGGCAGACGGATGAAAGAACACCGCGACGAAATGCGTTTTCTGGTTTAATATGGTATTAGTCTTAAACTGCTTCATTTTGCACCCTGTTTTACAAACGAACATTGAAATATGCTGGAGACTATGGTGAATAGGATAACACAGGGGCAGTGATTATTTCACATTGCTTTTATCCAAATGGTCTTCAGAGGACGTTTTTAAAACCTGTGTCGATGAGATGATTTTTATTTTCGACTGTTTATCTCCATCATCGCTGACCCCACTTCGGTTGAAACATGAGATTCCTGTCGCAGCTTAACACGGGAAGTCTGAATGTGAAATTGCCTTTTATATGTCATCTGAAGGGATACTCCGTTTCAAGAATATGGGATAACAGACAGACTTTCGTTTAAAGTATGCTGTAGTAAAAGAGAAATTGGAGTATCTTGTTATAACTGAAGGAGGTGGCTGCATGTAAAAGACGAAGAAGGCGACGTACCAAACTTTAGCGGAGAGTAACCGGCACGGGCATTAAACAATCTATGTTCAAGTCATACGTTATAACACCGTTGAACTCAAACTTCCAGTATCATGGAAATTAAGGCTCTCAAGTATGATATACAGTAATGACAAACATCAGTATAATGCGGCCGAAAGTCTGTGTAGTTGCTTTGAATGGAACATATGACCAGCATATGGTAACACGCATCACAGTTAAGCCAGGTAATATGACAACGATTAACGTCAGTATCATGGTGACAAGATTTATATCATTACCAGATTTGGCGGACAAGTAACGTGGCGTTAACCCTTAAAAGAATCACTTTTGCCGATTACAACAGTCTTGTTTATTATCTGTTTTGTAAGAAGTTGGACGAATTACTTGGATTAACCCAACAAATTAAGCTGTTTGCAATGAACAACGTCGAACTGCACCTCAGAATTTTGCAGCTAATGTTCACGACGTCTTCACCAGTAATCACCACTAAATCTGTGTACCCTGTTGTCATATTTGACCCATAATTACTACCAAGCTGTAGAAAAACTAGCACATCTTATTACACTCAAAGTGGTAGAATGAAACAGACATCACAACCGTCCCAGTTGTGTGTGAAATTAATTCGTTGTTAGTGTGGTCACTTTAATGAACACATTTCGGATCTAGTAAATAGTTTGCAATTCACCGTTTGTGGAAGAACTGCATAGGTAACAATCAGTATACCCTTTAAGCGCCTCGTAGGCCATGCGTTTGTGGTACACAGTGCACAGTTAATTTGAACATTCGGTTTACTTAATTATATCAGTGAGTATTCAGTTTACTATATTTGTACGTGAACACAAATTAAACACAGCGTCGCACTTGATAATTATCTGTATATAATACGCCATCCCTGCTTCATTCCCTTCTGCATACTGAAGGTTAACTCTTCAGTAACTGTGTTAGAATATCTAGATGATTTTGTTTACGGGGAAATAAGAGTAAACAATGAAGGTGCAAGAGATTTAAACGTAGAATTTGTGACAGCATGTTTAATACTCAAAATGGCTATTGTTTAGAGATAATTATCTGATGAACGCTGCATTTCAAGTATTGGCGCAAACTTAAACAGCAATGTGTATATTTAACCGAAATATGTGCTGTTTTTTCAATGCTTACACATGTCTCAGGACTTTATAACACCTGTATAGATGTACTTTATGATAGACTTAGGTGTTACAATCTATATTGTGCGTGGGCCGAAAGGTTTGCTGCCACAGGTCGTAATGGTATATTTCACGACCAAACATGTTCCATAACGTGATAATACCTATTCAATTCCTTCAGGCTACAGTAGGCTGGATGATTATATCTTCGAATAAATTTTTATCGTTCATCCTAATAATTTGTTCCGTTGTGGACCAGAAAGATGTTCGGAGTCATGTGCGCGATAGATGAGCAAGACGCCAAACACTGGTACAACATAGTTGGCCCTTCAGCGAACCAGATGCTTGCTTTGACTGTTCAGGCTAAATTACATTTAACTGACGATTACAATATCACAGCGTACTAGAGACCGCTGCAAAACGAAGCAGTGTGTAATGGGTCAGAATGAATGCAATTCTCCCATTCAAAACCTGATGATCAAGACAAATAGCAATTTTGTCAAGAGAAAAAATAATTATTCACCAGCTTATCAGGAAGTTGTGCCCCCCACCAAAATGTCTAGTCCCATTTGGGACATGGGCTTTCATGATGAACCATTCGGCTGCAATCCATTTAGGCAAACGAACCTCACGTTGTACCATAGTCTATTCATATGGACCGTACAGAGTTCATTATGCTGAACATCAGCTGATTTTCATTCGGCTTGCTATCCGCAGTAAATCTGCTAACAGCTGGGGTCAACACACATCTGCAGTACAAGGACGGCTAAAGTTTTCTCACTCAGATGAATGCCATACGACTGAGCGTTTGAAATACGTATTTTTGAAACTGTGCCAATGAAGTCTAAAGTCAACAGAGCTCTCCGCAGTTTATCTCATCGTTTAGTGCACTTTATCGTGGAAACAATCAAGCGTTTAGTTCATTTCATCCTAGCTTTGCTTAACTGAAAAACCAGTGCCACTCACTTACGAATTCCACGCGATGTTTTGAAAAACATTTATAGGTAAATGCTACTTTATCTGCTGGAAGACCTTAGCAAGCAGTCCTCAGTAACAGTGTGGTTGAACGGAGGTCATTTGCACATCGTGGATAATTCACCAGAATTAATGGTCACGTCGTGTCATATATTACGACTGGTTTTAGTGTTACTGTGAATGAAATCCTCCTCTGGTTCTCGTTCATACTCCATAAAGCACTTGTGTCCGTTGGTACTCATACGTTTAGTCATCTCTTCCGGCGGCGCGACCTTAGGTAGATTGTTCAAACTGTCAGATTGGATGGCGTTTCTTAACCAACCTCTAAACATAACTCAATGAATCCGGTTGTTGAAAGTTTGTTTCAGTGACCACTACTGCCTTTTTCGACACAGTTGAGTTTCATCAGTATCACGCACGCCAAAAAAGCAGCCCAAGGTCCGTGAATAACTGGCAGATTGTAGTCCGAATACACCCATTGAATAATGGGTTCACGGTCATCGGGGTTGCAGAAATGTACTTGAAGGAAGCGGAACAGCTAAGGAAACTAATCCACAAATTCCCCTGTAATCCCGGTGCCTGCGACCCCGTGTTCTAGCGAATGCGTCTGGGCCACGATCTACCGAGCATTCACGGGTCGTGGGTTTTAACCTTTTGTTCCGCGGTACTGATGAGACTCAAAAAGGAGGGAACACCAATTCACTGCTGGACACGGGGGCATACTGCTGGCCAAAGGTTTCTCTCAACCCTTTCTATGTCTACGATAAATAATTGCTCCGTTGCATGACAAATGCCAGACAGCCGATGGACTTCAATCTGTCGGCAAAAAGAAGTGTAAAAGCTAATGAAGCTAATATACATATGCTGTTTTTTGCTAGTCAGTCGACTTATGAAATCCTATCGTAATGCAAGTAATGCATCCTGGTCACAGCTTTCTTTAAAGAATGGTTACCAGGTAATTTGAGTAACAACGTAGCGAGTCAAATCCATGTTGCAGCTGTTACCACGGAAGCAGAATGTAACAATTTAATGTTCTCTGGCTAAAGATTTCTTCATTCAACATCATTCTGATGCAAGCTTTATCATCGCATGGGTGTCCTTCCTCAAAGAAGGGGTCCATAATTTGGTCCAGCAAATAATTTTATGGGCCCGCAAGGAGGTACTCTGTGGTAGAAAAGCTCTGTTATTGCTATGTTTAGGCACAACCGAAGCCAAGCATTATTCAACAAAAGCCTCAAATGCTTATCAGCAATACGAGGTCGTCAGCTGCTTTGGTACAATTAGTTATTTGCACAAACCCAATCTAAAGTTTGAGTTAACAGTGGATGTGGCTGGTAGATAAGACAACTCAAGTCTTCATATTTCAAAACTAACTACAAAAGTGACTTAGTAGCCATTACAATTAGTTTAGTTATAACCATCTGTTAAAACGTTCACCGATTTTAAGCTATTATCACCGTTCAGCTTAAGGACAGCAACACATTACACATAACTATCGAATACAAAACAAGCAATGGCAACAAGAATATATGAGGAATTGTGAAAATTTCGAACTATCTGGTAGCAAAATGTAGAGCGTTCCTGATTTCCGAAATCGTTAACTCTCACCACCAACAATACTACTGCTAATAAGCATAGCAGTAGAGCGACTGGAACACGTTAGACTGACATGGTTTAAAAAAATTGTGGAAAATTTGAGGAAATTTTCTTTCTTTGTTCACAAAGTTTGGTCCACTATTCCACTGGACTACTGTTACACAGAACAGCTACGAAGCCTGGTTATAAGTTTCCAGATGATGAAGTTTAGAAAACGAATTTCACAGTCCTCGGCGATTCACAACCAGCGACTAGGAGTTGGATATATCTTCATTTACAAACAAGCGCCATTCAGTGTTACGTTGAGGGTTAAATTCCTCGCTTAGCGTTTGCCTTGTTATAGACTTACGTGTAAAGGCACAACATTTGTTTTGTCTACATTCTACACGTTACAGTCAGTCCAAAGGCTAGAATGAACAACACCCGATGATACATCTACGGTAAATGTTTAATTGTAGAATTAGTTGTGCCAGCTTTTTTGCTTGTACGTCACTTGAACTATAGTCAGCCAACGTGATACCTGTTCCATGCATAACATAAATAATGGTGAATGGTTTCTTTCAACCGCAACCTATCAAGGTAAATCAGAATTACCCGAACCAACGTTACTCCTCCTATTTTCCTGTTATCTCGCTGCAACAACGTGATGTTTCACTCTGTTTTGCTTCTATTTGGCCGCAAAGAAATGCTGCGGCCGGATGTTGACCATAGTAAGTGCGACTGAAACAAACTGGTCCATCGTTTCGTTGAAACACATACTGTTCCATTTGTTTTTCGGTATTACATGGGACATTCTGTCAACGGCATCGAGAAGGGATTTTTCATAATGAACGAGGATCGTTGATCTGAGTGATCGGCTGCTGGTATTTATTGTGTTTTACATTGCCCTCTGTCTTGGTTTAACTGGTTGTCTAATTTACCGTCAAGTGAAACCTTTTGTTGTGTTTGCGTTCTTAGCAAAAACTTACTTGTTCACAAACAAGTAAATCCCAAGCAACAATAACGGATGGAACGATTTATTTGTGGTCGATTTCTTACTATATTAGTGTGGATGAACCCAGTCCATTCCGGATTGCCAGCTTGCACTAGTTACGATCGCAAGGACTCAAAATGGCGTTTGTAATGCTTTGTGATGCTCACCCTCAAATTGACACTTCATGACCAGCCTCGTACGTTGTTGGACTCATCAGGTACTTAGAGATTTCACAGGCGATGTTCATAGAACTGGTGATCGAATTAAAAAGCATACTGTCTTTTAACACGGATGGTAACAAGTTTGGTCCCCACTCAAACAAGCTTTGCCGGATGATTCCGAACAAAGACGTAAATGGTCTTAAAACGATTTGGTTAGTTCACTAAATAATCAATTTAGGTAAAGATAAGTTAATTTGTTGAAGAACGTAGAGTTAATTTAGATACAATTGCAAGCGGCTACTGACGGAACTCTGGTCGATGGACACAAACAAATCAGTACATTAGTCGCCCGCACCGTTCAGTATGTTTTCTTTAAGTGTTAAATAGACAGTGTGTGTTATGTGTGCAGTCACCCTTGCGTACAAGATAAAACGTCATTGATCACACTTCCCTCTTTTCACTTATCCTCTGGCTGTCATTTTACGTGTTATTAGTATTCTATAACCATTTTACAATAACCTCCAAGTCAAAGACTTATTCGTTCGATAAAATAAGGCTTTTCGTGTATCTCTCTGCGCATGACCGTAAACTTCGATATTTTTCCAGCGGCTAACGATGCTTGCTTATAGATCGTTGGCACCTATGTAAGTAATCAGGCTTTAATACACATAGGGTAACTCTCGTTCATTTAAGCTCATGGTCATACTTGGTTGTGTTTGAATCCATTGGTGTCATTGATTTCTCAGCCACTGATAGGTATTTCTACGCAGTGTTAATGAGTGTTCCGTTGACCAGACTACAGAAGTTCAGAATTTTATTCGTGCGGTTTAAATTTGACTAATTACTTGCCTCTACTGTATTATGCAAGCTAGACATACCAGCAGACTTTTGGGTACTTGCTCTGTAGTCCTGTAGCTCAGGTCGTATGTAGTAAATAACAGGTAATCGCACGTAATGTCAAGTGAAATATATTCACACATAACCCACACTCTACAAGCTCCGCACGCTTTTCATCGAATTATTAATATATAGGTACTAGCCAAACTAACATCACTGCACTAGTTCTAGTGCCATCTGAATGCCATCCCGCGTGAAAAATAGGTTAACGCCAGGACGCACTTTCCCGTCACGTTTCACTGAGGGATCTGATACTTTTTCCAATCTACACAAAAAGCTTAACGACAGGTAAAACAACCTTCGGTATGATTATAGACATTTACATGTTAACCGGGGATTTTTTGGACGACCAATACTTCATGAATCAGGATGAAAGACACAGTTGAACTGTCATCTATAATTTCTTTTATTGTGAGACATTTTTTAACCCCGTTAACGGTGTACATCAAATAATTAGTGGCGGCCAGAATGGACCATTTCATCTTTAAGTAATTGGAGTAAACGAACGGCTTCGAGTTGCCTACTGTGCATCCAATCCAGCAACCAGACTGTAGGTGAAACATTTTAACGACGAGACAATCATAACAAAACTTCATCGGCCTGACCTGGTATTTTTGGTTGGTATTAGATAGTATGCAGTCCGTCTTGTGCAAAACAGATCGATTCAATATTAGCACAGTGTGTATTCCAAATTAGTGCCTACCCGATAAAAACTTGAAATCTTGAAATAATCCCCTTTACCAAAGTTACCAACTTCATAGTAAAGAACTAAGTTGTGATTATCAACCGCAATGAAGATAACGAAACTGGCAATAGAATGGTCAATTCCGACGAAAACCGCGGAAGTTAAAAGTCACGAAGTCGTGAATCAACAGAGATGACAGTTCAAGAATCGTACTGTGTTTTAATTTCTGTTACAGGTCTTATGCTAAAACTTTGCTGTCGTTCTCTGCTATACGGAACGACGGCTTGGAAGTTGTGTAGTGCGTTAGTACGGTCATTTTTTGATGTTATGTAAACCTGGTGCAAATAGGTTATTGAAACGGAATAAACAGATATGTCGTGTTTGTCTCCCAAACGGTGGCAGTGTAGCTGCTTACTTCGACTGCTGGCTGGAAGTACTTTGGCACATTACCATATTCTTCCTAATTTCTTCGGATGTGTGGCGTGTTTTACAGATTAATTACTTGTTCGCTAAATTTACCCACTAGAGAACCCGAAAACACGACCTATGCATTAACACTCACTCAGGGATGTTATATATAAGCCTTTCTTCACAGAACGTTTACTGGTTCTACTCATGAATGGTCCCGATCATCCTCAGTTTTGATTCAGCAATATCTCAAAACCAGGTTCATGTTACGTCACTTGCTTCCATGCAGTACGACGAGGATGCGGTGACTTAGTTAACCGCAAGCGTCAAAAGACTTACACTGTGGAAGATACTGCAGAGGAATATTCAGGCAAGATCACATGTCAGTCAATGGAAAAAAAAAACCACTGAGTTACAACCCAATCCCCATCTGGGCCCTATTGACCACAGACTAACCACCTCCAAACGAATAGGCCAGATAAACAAAATCACTCCCGTTTGAACGTTGCGGAATCTTTCTTAAAGACAACTAAATATCCTCGACTAGAGTGCTTCGCGATATGCGCTAGCCTGAAGCGACAGCCCAAGTTTCGCCCAGTGACATCAAGGGCAAAATTACTTTGGCCGTGAACTATTGTGCTCCGATTAGCCAACCTTGAAGACCAAGGTAGAACAAAACCACTTGTAAGCCTCACACAAAATTCATTGAGGACAAAGCGGTCATCGTGGAATATATGCCAGCTGGGACGGGTTGAAGAAACATGTACAGAGTAGCACTTAGTCGGTAAGCGAGTAGTAACTACTGTACAAAGCAGTAACATTCAGTATCAGCCAGATCCGTTCAGAATTTTTAGTGCTACTCCAACACTGATTGACAACGTTGTAGTTTTCAGTGCCAAAACTGGGCAACCTGGTTTTCATGTGCGTCACACAACTGGATAACCATTTCCCTTGATAAACACTACCCAAGTTTATCACCAACACTTGTCGGTCACTTGCACATAGTACACTGGTTGTTATTAGTTTTGATATTTACGTTCATACTGCATATAGTTTTGCAAAGGTTAACAATGCGCCGTAAAAGCGAGACGTCGCGTTTCGACATCGCTTACCTTGTGGTAGCAAGACCTGTCAGAAGCACCGTAGTAATTTTTATTTGGTCTGTCTTGGACAAAAAGATATCCAAACTCTGGAAGCTGTATAGAACTGCACCCATTTCAATAGAAGTGACTGCAAAGTGCTCATTACTGGCGTTTTCTAAAACAGCGTGGACAGCTTTACCAATAGCCAATTACGCAGGCCTTTAACTCGATGAATGCTGTTACCAGATAATCAGCGTTGAACTCCAAAGAGATCTTTTTTTTTACCATAAATGTGTTTACTGCAGATAAAGAACAAGCGAAAGCAGTTGATGGAAGCAAATCTATTGACGCTGTGTTCTTGGACTTCTATAATGCTCTTAGATGAGCAAATTATGTAAAACTGTTTGCGGAGCTGCTGAAATGTGCTACAGTTAATCAAATACTTTTGTGAGTAACTGTAAAACCACTATTACTACATCAAAGTCACCGGTACATTATCTGGTTCGTTTTGCGTTACAGATGCTGTGACAGGTTGTTCTAAGCCACGGCATCCGCTAATTATTTTATCCGAGCCAAAAGCAACTGGCTTACCCACATGCTTCTAGCGTAGGCAGATAGCCTACAAAAGCCTGCCCCGCTTCACACGATACAAGGTAAGGCTGTATGGGTCTGTCATTCTGCGTCTGGCGCTAGAAAATTGAATGCTACTAAAGGTGAATGTTTCAGATGTTCTTAAACTGCCTTTGAAATATACACCGGTGTTCAAGAAGAAGAATATGGTGTTCCGGGTACTCATCATGCTGTTCAAAAACTTTCGCTCTAGATGTTCTTTTGGTGTGTTTAAGACCAATGTGTGCTTTTATCTCCAGCCAAGCGGTGAAGTCTATCGCTCCTAAATTGTGAAAAATCTCACCATTATGGGAAATGTATAAGAAATAGCCATAAAGCGGTCCAGGAGACTGCTTACTATCATCTATACTTGTCAAGTAGTAATATATATCCTCGGCTATCCTTATATTGCCAAGTCGATGTTCCCTTTGGCCACTGTTGTCCGAGTCTCTTTCGAACACCCCATGGAGAACCCGACAGCCGTCACGATTCCGATCGTACAAATATTGCGTCCGCTATTCCACCCGATGGTCGTGCTTATGGTTACACAAGTAAATGTGTTATTTTCAGTGGCGATTCAAGATTTGGAAGCAAAATGTTCATTTTGATTTGCTGTTCATGGTATTCACGTAGAAAGTTAGGACGGGAATCTCCACCAAGATTATCACACGAAAATCTAGGTATCTTATTACTGATCCAACTGCTACATCCTTTTGGAAGAAAAGTCTCGGAGCCAATCAGCGACTCTTGCGAGTCGCGATCAGATGGTTCACATCCCTCCCTAGTATTTCATTGGTTTTATTTTTATCAGAGAACAGTGAAAACATACTTCGGTAGGACAAACCGGAAATCCTGCTGATTCCATATCTAGGAGCTTTATACAATAACTGGTAGGCTGTAAATTGAGGTGGTTAACTGCCGACACACCGGATTATCCACCTTCAGGTCCAGCATCACCCAGAAAATGTTTGGAGTGAAAAGAGAAGTTGAATAAGAGGTAGCAAAATCATGTTATTAGTAATTGTAACCCTAATCATCCGTCTTGTCCGACAGTCTAGTTTACAGCAGGATTGTCTTCTCACCTAACGAAAGGCATTACATTATGTGAATAAGTAGTAGTAGTCGGAGAGCTGCACCACCTCCTCGTGGTGCCGACTGGGCCGTCTCAGTGCAAACCTTGACTGGCTAAGAGTCCAGCAACTCTAGACAAGGTCAACTTCTGTACCTGGTTTTAATTATACTGGTTACATTCGACCAGGATAATGAAATTACCGCCAGCAATTCCGTGCAGACAACTACCAGTACACAGGATAGGTGAGCGAAGTATACCTGTTCAGAATGTGGCCAGATTTGCGATTCGAATACTGGCTTGTCGGCGCATACTTGAATGCATCGACGCAGGAGTGGTCCAGATCAGGAAGTGCATGCCAAGTCTGCCACAATAATTGACTATGCCAACTGTGACCGCAGCTTTCCCACCAAAATCGGTCTTATTCAACACAAAAAGCATGCACATCCCGTCGAACGCACAAACGAGAAACTCATGTCCATGAAAACCGCCGGATCCAGTTGGTCTCAGCAAGAATCGGCTACTCTTATCAGATGTGCCGATGCACTAGTTCTCTTGTGTCCTACTCGAGGCGAACTTCATCATCGGATCCTGTCACACATCCCAGGTCGTACTTTGGTGAGAATTCGGACTCGTCTGTATGTGCTGAATTGGCAGAGGAGTATTGTTCCCGTTACCAATCCAACCACCGTCTCACAGATTAAGACGATATCGGACAATGGGTCCCAAGCCGCTGATCATTCTGAATGGTTTACCTGTTTGATCCAAACATTGATTACCCAATTGGAGTCCAATTGCGAGGCTTCCCTTCACAGTGATGAGCTACTAGCTATTGCCCGCGGTTTTCAGGCGGGTATCTTCACAGTATTACAAGCTGCAAAGGGTTTGGATTGGACAAACGCATCGATACAAAGTCAACAAAGGATTCGCGGAAGACTTCGGCCAATCAGTGTCGACGAGGCGAGCAGACGGGTATGTCAGCGTGGGAACCAATCAGGACAGCAGGAATGCTTCTGCCACGTTCAATGGCTCCGTTCTCCAATCCCGGCGTGGTGTTCGCCAGGGTGACCCATTGTCCCCGCTTCTGTTCATCATGGCAATGGGTGAGTGGTTGGCACTATCTCTACCGGAACTTGGCTACCAGTTCCACGACACAGTGGTTAGCGGTTTCGCCTACGCCGACGATCTGATCCTCTTAGCTGAGAATCCTATACGTTTCTCCGAGAAGCTTGCAGCCGCCGCTAGTGCTTCGAAACTATCCGGATTGAAGACCAACACAGAGATGACTAAACTCATGGTCATCCGCAGTGACCGTAAACATAACGAAACAGCCATCTCTGATGAGTTTATCCACTTCGGCCCGGACATTACCCATTCACTAAGCGCCTCCAACGCAGTGACCTATCTAGGTATCCCGTTCACCTGGAAGAGTAAAGCAATCACTATTCACCGTCCACAAATTCGTACGGTGCTGGATGAAACTACCAAACCGCCCTTGAAGCCACACCAACGTCTTGAGCTCCTGAGACAACATCTGATCCCGAAGATGAGTCATTAATTAGTGTTGAGCCAAATCCATTGTAACACGCTCAAATCTATGGACTGTACGATTCGCCAGTTTGTTCGGCACTGGTTCCTTTTTACTAAAGACAAATCAATCAGTCACATCCACACCTCGATTCGTTTGGGCGGTTTGGGCATCCAGAATTTGTCTACCACTAATCCCATCTAGCGCAAATCTCGAGTAGAGAGACTTCTCTCCAGTCAGTGTGGAGTTATGCGGAGACAATTCGTTTGGCCCTACCTTGAGGGAAATGAACATCCCAGTACGCGTTCAGGGTGTAGTGGTGACAAACAAGGAGGAAACCCATGCGGCGTGGATGGATAAACTCTACCATTCGCTTGACGGTCGTGGTCCTCAGGAAGTGTCAAGCTCTCCACTCTCCAATCATTGACTGTTTAACCCAAATCGCATCTTCCCCAGAATCTTTATTCGTGCCATCCAGCTCCGATGTAGTCTGTTGAGGACTAAAGTCCGAAATTCACGAGATGGCCGAAGTTACCACTCAGTTCTCTGTCGTGGCAACTTTGGTCAACCGGAAAGCCTTGCTCATATTCTACAATCATGCTGGATCACCCATGACGTACGTTGTGCTCGACACAACCGAGTGGCCAACGACCTGGCGAAACCATTGCGGAACTTGAACTATACAGTCTTCGAGGAATTGCAAGCACCAACAGCGAGCTCGTTGATCAAACCCGATGTGATCGTGGTTTGTGACGGCGCTGCTGTTGTGCCTGACGTCAGTATAATGGATAACTACCGAAGCCAACTTGCCTGGATGGACAAGTTGGTGAAGTACGGGACCCAGTCTCATAATGCCGCCATTTGTTTAGTCCTCCATACTTCGGGCTGTGATGTGAACTCTGTTTCTCATTCACTTGTGATCATCTCTTTTCGCGGTGTTATATTTCCCTCTTCATGTAATGCTATTCTCCCACCAGGGCTGTCCTCCTACGCAGTCACGGATTTATGTCTAATGACTGTTCTAGGTTTCCTAAAAACTTATGGCACATTTACGCGG
This sequence comes from Paragonimus heterotremus, assembly GCA_013368495.1. Taxonomy (NCBI): domain Eukaryota; kingdom Metazoa; phylum Platyhelminthes; class Trematoda; order Plagiorchiida; family Troglotrematidae; genus Paragonimus; species Paragonimus heterotremus. The sequence goes on from LUCH01001621.1 coordinate 31,629, forward strand.
GGAACCTGGCTTGAAGTGTTTCCACTTCTCTGACAGCTGTCTCACTATGAAGAACACGTTTTTGTCCCGATGTGTGAGTCTTGACTGTGGTAACACTTTGGTGCCCTGAAGGGCTTTTTGACTTTGTGAAACTGACCGTTAACCTATTTGTCTTTTTAGTCTTTTTCGTGCATTTTTTAACTCCAAACCCGTTTGTTATATACGGCGCAAACAGTTTTTCATTTGAGGACTGGCCATTAACGCTTGCTATTCTTCTGAGAGAACTTGTCATTTGTTCAGTTTTGTCAACTACGCAGCGTCTCACATTTGACAGACAGCTTGTTTTCACATTCACATTTTCACGTATCTGTTGCTTATTTTTGGTATCACCGTTTGTTCTTCCCTTGAACAAAGCTGTGCATATTGCCCTTCAAAATAAACGATATAGTTGTGGTAGTGGTAGTAGTAATGATAGTTGCAGGTTTACTCCCAGTTAACTCCGTCTTCGTTGGCATTACATTTTGTACTACAGTGTAGCTATTAAAATGAAAAAAACATGCGCGTAGTTCACGCTAACCAAATCAACTTTACCTCTGAGAGATTCAGCAAGGGTACTTCTAGAAGCTCGATGATTCCTAATCGATTTAAAAATGATGCCACGTGAACCGAAAAAAAAATATTAGAATGCATATCTCAATAGTGCTGAATGTCACATGCTACTCACCATCAGCGAACAAATCCGCAATGACCACGTACTCCGTGGTGGTTGCCAAAAATCGCAATAATAATAAAGCTGTCTGAAATGAATCTAACGACTATAAGCTCTCCCGAAAAGCCAGATATTTCACGCAGCCATCAGTTGTTGGTTGTGCACAGTTCGATATCGCTTCACCAAGTATAAAACAATATAAGTGAAAAGTGTTTGTCACAGTAATGAACAAAATACTGTCACTTTATCTCCTGTGCTCAGTAGCACCGGTTTACCGAACATTCTCCAACCGTTACCTTCTGAGTTCATGGATGTATCGGTGTATTCCTTCAAAAAACCCTGTAACACTTAGAAACCAAACTTGAAACAACGACAACATATCACACGATCCAAGACTGCATGTTTGTTCTGAAGGTCACATAAATTGATGGTTTCAGTCTTTCAACATCAGTTTGTTAACACTTTTGGAGTGAAACCAGTATCTCCAGATTCATTAGTGGGGAGCCACTTGCGGATTGACAACTTTATCCACTCTTCCAGAATCACCATCACAGAGTGAAGCTGCCCAGTTCTGAAAACATGGATCTAAGTATAATGCAGTCTGAGTCACTGAAAAGTGTGATTTATTGCACTGAAACCAATAGTTATGGCTATCTGTATATAGGTGCTGAGTGTCGCTCACTTCTGACAACAGTCTTCCCAGTGAGGTGAACGTTGCTAGAGATGTACTTCGGACAGGGGCGTAACAGCTGGAGAGCCATGTTACGGAACCTTGCAAGCGGTGTCTTCTCTTCTGGACAGGAAGTTAAACTATTACACTCGTTCTGGTACAACAAGCGTGTGGATGAATTCTTCATCTTACCTCACAATAACTACACTCGAAAGGGCGTTTAAAGCTGTTCAGTTGTATGGTTCATTGACTGCTGCTCGATTTGTACGATCATAGTGACAGGTACATAAAGTTACATCCGGTCAGATTAGATAAGTTGCGAGAAATGCTAATGAGCCTAGAAACAGATCTCGTCAACTTAATGAAATTGACTAGCTTAAATGGACCCACGGATTAATGGTATTAGTAATGGGCAGATGGAGCATTACGCAACCGTCAACTGCAGTTAACGCTAGAATATCTGAAACAACAGTTTTCGTTATTTTATTGTACTTCCCCAATATCCTCAGTTTTACTTCTTATTCCAATTTAGAATATTTAAATAGCTGAGTGCAAGTTAAAGAAAGCAATTCTAAAGTTTTAGCTAAATCAGGGTGAAAGTGTTACCAATGTAAATTCTTTGGCCAATAGAACGCGCAAACAGTTTGTACGACTACCACTTATTGCAGCTGACATGTTTTAAGCATATTTTATATAGGCACAGATCAATTTAGAGGGAGGCAGTTGGCTTTTTGACAAGTTCTAGTAAATTGTAAAGCAACATTCACACTTGGGGTCTTCATTATGTCATGATACTAGGGACTGCGCAATAAAGTCAGCTGCAGGACTCGCTGCCTTGAGTTCAAATAAGCACTACACCATGGATGAAACAAGTTTTCGACGTTGTCTTCGGGAACTCAGATTCGAAGAAAAACGAGGTCAAACATAATTCACCGAAATGAGTCGCCAAAGTGGAAAACGTTTCAGTGTGAGGTAGCCCATGTTAATAAAACGGCTGTTACAAACTGACCGTTAACAAACACCTTTAGTACTGACGCGCTACTGTGGAATGCGCGTTTAGTTAAAATGTGACCATTACTGCAACGAGAGTGGCAGTCACAACGAAGTGCATGATTTCGGACAGCACAAGTGGATTTAAACGAATGCGTTTTGTGATACGGAAACCAGCGATGAACCAAACAAAGTATACAGTGGTAACAGCACTGTGTAGTTACCATTTAATGTAGGCGAGTATCAAAGTATAATTTATGCGTAAGCCTAGAGGTACGTTATCAGAGCGTGTGGATATTTTATCAAACGCTCCAAAAATAAAAGTACAGCATACTTATCAGTTAGAACCAAGGCTGATTACAATAATCACACAAAGTGGGCAGCTGCGATTCATTAATCTGCTCGATATCGTAATAAGTAATCCAATGGAAGTCTTTGAATTACCGTCTTTTACGCATTATGCATCGTAGTATATCAAGGTGCGCAGACAAAACCGTTTTACGTTGCTCTTCTGTTGTTGGGGAAGACCCGAGTCCGAGAGGTTTTTAATTAGATCTTGCCAGGAATTAATGAGATTCTTTTCACTCCCATCCGTGTTTTATCATCTTGCTGCAGGGTAGCAAGTACTGAACATTATGACGGTACAGTTATCGACATTTCACCCTGACTGCGTAACTGTAACATCTATTTTCAAGCTGATGGCATACAACAGTATACTCCAATTATGTGAATATATAATAATGTAACAGTTCAAAACAGTCTGCATACAGCTGCGATATCAGTTTCGAAACTGTTTCTAGAAGTTTTGGCAAAATTAAGTCGTGTTATACACCGTGCCGCAATTGTGTCTCTTGTACTCCTCAAACTCAAACTTCCCTCCTTGAGAAAACATGGTTTTGCTATCCTAGGAAGGTGACTATCGCTGGGGGATTCACCTCAAAATGAATATTTCACAGGTCAAAGTCACATCAACATTGTGACTTTTGAATAAAGCTTTGGCCAACGGATAAAGCGACAATTAATCCTCATGCCATCTTATATACAAAGTTAGATAGGGGTCACTGTACAAAGCTCGTGAGTTGCCTCATTACTGATTGTATGGCTTGGCTAGCTGAAAATGTTGGTGAAAAACAGACCATTTCTGCTTGAGGTAATGATAATAAGCACCACACACAGTACAGCAAACACCTGTGCAATGCTGGAGAACAAATCTCCAACAGACCCCTTCACCACAGCTGTGTCTTTCATGTTCAGCTGTCTACGGGCTTACTCGTGTAGTTACAGTATGACAAATAACTGTTGATTTATAAGCCGTGATCCCGTGGGCCAACGATTTAAGTAGAAGTTGTAAGCGTCTGTTAACGGAAGACACCGATTTCACCAGTTATAAGCCGTTCGACTGAACAGTCCACAACGTAGACGTTTGTAAACTATTCAATCTGCGCTTTCCGAATTACCGGCAAAACACCATTTATTTTGCCATGGTTCTGGTTAGTTAAAGCTGTACGTGTTCAGAAGCAGTTTTGACGAACGCTGTATTGTTACAAATTGTCTCCGCGTCTGATTTCGTGTATTTATCCTTTTGTCTAGTCTTATTTACCAAGACCTTCATTTGTGAACCTTTGTACCGATAATTAAGATTGGCTAAACGTCATGTTACCAGAACTTAGAAATTGTCATTCCAGAAAATGTTGTGATGTAGTTTTTATGGTTTCACTGAGGGTGGGCAAAAATCTAAAATTTGTTGACAGCGTTAAATGTGAAAATAACACTCCAGATGCAAGCAAACCCTCTTCTGCATGATATTGTACGTAGTGTTTCATTTCCATCTCATGGGCGAAACATTGCAACGTGCTTGCTCTTACTGATGTACAATGTGTAATGCAGAAGGATCCTTCTGAACAAATAGATAAAATAATCTTTTTAAAGTTTGTATTATCAATCAAATGAGGTAAAATAATGTAGGTGAAATATCTATGCGTACTCTTTGCTTGGTTAAGACATTCGGCAGTATTCGATAAGTCACCAGGTGAGCACGTGGTGGACAATAGTTTGATTCAGCAGTCGAAAACTAGGTTCGACAGCATTTATTCCACACACAGCAATCCACAGTTTACAAAACGTGTTATGTGAAATTCCACAATACTAGACAGAAGTCATATTATCACACCCACAATGAACTGAGAGGCAGGAAATAAACCGGGAATGAACTCCTCATTAAAGCAATCTTTTACAAAGGTTTGCTGCATAGTTCATCACTATTAAATATTCCTGTTCAAAATTACATACCCACATTCTTGTTCTTATGCAACTGCTGTGATTTGGTTACATTGGTTGGCAACACGTATTGAAACGCAGTCTATTTCTACAAAAAAAGAAATGAGATTTAGTTGTTGCTTACCCAAAATGTCACGGTGGAACAAGAATGTGTCAAGATAACAAGTTTAGTCAGAAATGCACTATAGCTCTCAGGAGTTTCGCGGTGAAATATGTTTACAAAAATCTTAATTGGTATTTTCTCATCATCAAAAGTCACCCAAAAATAGTCACTCATTTAATTAAACCAGTGCACTTCAATCGTACCTTAGCTACAGATTTTCACACCAAATCAAGTGTTGTGTGGAGCAAGAATAATCAGCAAAAGGACACATATGGTCAGTTACCATTTCACGTTGACCACTGCAATCACTTCAGGCGGATGCACGTTATTTTCACTGGCCGTTTCTGTTTTCATTGGATGATGTAGCACAGCCTTTTTCTGTTAACCAGCTTGGCGGAGTCATCGGAACAAATTTTTACCCCCAGGCGACTGATGCGGAGCTAGACATCTTGAGTGAGACCGAACAATACAGGGCTGGTTGAATGGATGACCCACTACAACCATGCTTAACTCGGTTGGCCTTAAGTTCTTCTCAGCCGGGCGATAAGTCCACCAGGCACATGGGCGAATTTGTCCGTGTATGTGGATATGATAATTCGGTTGTAACAACACGGTCGTCTCACGGGACCACATGCTTTAAGTTTCACTGTGGTCATAATAGGAAAATGCACTAATGCCAGTTGATGTAAAATTGGTATCTGATGCATCTTTCTGGAAATAGCTGGCTCTGAATCCTGCCTGAGTGCGAAGGTTTGCTGATAACCTCTAGTGATATATCACCGAGTAATTGGCGCCTCGGTGTTGTCTTTTTGTAACAAGCAAGTCACTGCCCGTAACCCAGCTAATAAGCAAATGCTATTCAGACCCTTTTTCGAAAGGGGGTAGCGTTACACACTCTCTGAAATACTGTAGCTGAAATTCCAGCTCATAAGTAACACAGCAGAAACTCGTAGGTTTTGAAGCGCTGATGCATAAAATACTCTTTCCCGGTAATGCTTAGATGTCTGGCTTAGTCAACATCAAAGGAAGGACTCGGCGACTGTAAATGCATTATTCAAGAATGCTGATGCATACTGCCGCAAATATTTCTGACAAACGGACGCGTTAATGTACACTTCAGCGAACAAGGATTGCTCAGTTATTCAAATTTTCAGTGAATTTCCAATAATTATCCGAACATTGGAAGGAATCATGAAAAATTCGCAGCGAAAATGTCTAGTAAAACTGGTTATTTTACTTCTTGTGAATCTTGTCCTGCAAAAGCACGTAATATGTACAACTGTGTGCTTAATAACATACACTAGGAATTCGATAATAGCAAATCGGTATTGTATTGGAGAAGTCTGATAAACCAACAAAAACACTGCGGGTTTCAAGTGAATAAGTTGAAAGTATCTGATCAGTACGTGAGTACTGAATTATAATTGAAGAATGGAAATATTTTCACTAAACGCCTAGTTAAATTCAATATGTTTTCACCAAATAGACGACAAATCCTATGTGTGTATGCTGATAACTGTTCATAACCATTTTATTAGAAAGTTATACAAAGTCTGATGGCTATCTCTGACCCATTCATTGTGGACAGTCCACATATCAGACCCGCGAGTTGTAGGAGACCATAACAGAAGGCAGGAATCCTTCTGGATCAAACCAGTCGAGGTAGCCGAATGTTGACACAGGAGGAATACTGATAGCGGCTATTGGTTTAGGGTTATTTAATTTGAAGATACCGCTATTTACAAGATCAAAAACGTTCTCAGAAATCCCACTGAATACTCAGGATGGCAGTTTGTCATAGATTTCTCACTATAAGGCATGTTTTCACTTCTACAGATTTTTCATCCATGTTCTCGGAAATGCTGCGCAACATAACCAGCTACTAGTAAGACAGTGTCAGATAGTTTAAGACAGTGTTTCAGAATGCAAAATCGATTTCTGATTGACCAGTTTTTCAGTCAAATTCATAGCATTCAGGCGACGAGGGTAATATGGGCTTAAATCGTCTGGAGGGCGCTGGTCAATGTCAACATCTGGACTGAGGTCCGCCAGTGTTTACTAATCATAATTTTACGCATACTCATCTGAAGCAGTACGAACACCATCAGATTTGCATATGAAACTGGAACTGGAAAACCAATCTTCTCTGTCTTTGCCGGATTGTGTGCGCCGAAGAGAATTATATGTGAGCTAACTTTCCGTCGTCTTACTTTCGATCTGCATCCCTATAAACACAAAGCCTGAGGCGGCGGATGTGATCGCTGGTAAGATTATTGTGCAATGTGTTTGCAAAGTGGAGTGTAAACAACCGGAGGATACTTGATTTCATCCGAACGCAAGTGGTCTCGTGGTTAAAAAGTACGTCCTGCGAAAGCACATATTCCAAGAACGGCTAATCCGATGAAGAAGCCTAGTTTGATGAGATTTTGTTACTGATAACAGTTTATTTTTGAGCAGAAAAAACTGTGACTTTTCTGCAAAATCTAAACGAACGTTGTGAAAACATACATTTTACGTTATTGTTAGCGTTACGTAAAATAAGACGTGCCGCTTGTTTACAAGCTGATACTAGTTTTTCAGTGGATTTTGGTCGGGTGTATAATAAACCTCAAACACAAAGGGAACTAATGATCAGCCTGTTAGAAGGCAAATTCATCAAAACAATCTAGTCAGGACACTGGTGACGGCTGATGAAATCATTCATCATTGCAAACCAGTCAGGTCCTCGGTGACGGGCTGACGAAGCAGACAAAGCTCTGAGGGACACGTCGGACCAACTAGCAGGAGATGTGAAAGTGAGCGTGGGTGTCGCGACAGGAGGATACGTGCAAATGAACGTGTGTGTCGGGCCAGGAGGATACGTGCAAGTCAGCGTGGGTGTCACGCCAGCCCGAGAAACTAACGCCTATGGAATTGGCCTTACTTGACCACTTGGCAGCGAAGTGGCTTAAACAAGCAGACAGTAAATCAACAAGTAAATGACCATATTTGGCCACTATTTCGTGGTATATATTTACTGACATTTCATTCATTGGTCGAACTGATATTTGGCAATACAGCGTGTTCGTTCTCAATCATGTTCTCCTAGTCTCTGCGCAAGTAGACTGGGTGAAGCCGCACAGCAGAGACCCACATCAAGCAGTCAAACCGTATTAGAACGTTTGGCAAAGGAAAGGCGCGTTACATCACAGCTAGACCAAAGGAAATATTCATTGATGCTTGCAAAAACCAACTGAAGTTCTATTTTATATTCTTTTTACAAGTTCTTCTTGAAAAACAATATGATGCATTCACCGACGAACATCATTTTACCATGCATCTAATTGAAAGCCGTATCACTGGTTACTTTGAGGCATGAGAACGGCCACATATATATATTTATTTGAATGTTGAGCAATCAGACGTCTACTAAATATCTGAAAGGGATTAGTCAGAGAGAACGGTACTCACAGGCGATTGTCTCAAAACGTATGATTATGACGAGTTAAACCTACATTTCAGTGGCACGTGGACAAACACGGTTACATGATGAAAATATCGATTGGAGTAAAATGTATGTAAAAGTTGAGATCAGCTCTAATTGATGTTTCGCCTATGTCAGACAAACGTCCAAGTCGAATAATCTATATGAGTATATGCTATTTTATTATTTTGCTGCTCACGTGGGCAATTTGTATACGTTATACAGAACATTGGTGTATGTTCAAACAAAACAGGGAAATGACAACCACAGGATGAATTGCCGAACGAGTTAGTAACCTAATGACTGGCTTGTTAACTATAACGTCCGATAAATGGCTAACACGCGTCACATTCAATCATGAAATGTTATAAACTGGTTTATTTGATGTATTCATAAACTTCATTGTTTTGCACCTACCCACGAAAATCAGTTGAACTGAAAAGCATAAACCAACATTAAGATAGACAAAGCGAATATCTGAAAAGACTTGAAGTCATAAAAAGTGTCAACTTCAGTTACCTCAATCTTCTTTGATACATATGTTTAGATATCTGACATTTTCTTCGTGCTACTTCCCCCTGGTATGTTCAACCTAAACCTGTTTGACTACATATTCCATGCTCTTACTTGCAGTACCAGTATTATACCGTTATAGAGTAAAACTTTAGAGTATTCTCCGTTTTGCCCGCACACTCACGAGTACAAAGATATGCGTCGTCAACCCCGACATAATCCGACACCGCACGAAAGTGCAGTTTGAACCTTTCCTAATTTTGCTGTTATTCTCCTGATCTCTTATAAGAGGTTTTCTGATCTATCAACTCATCCTCTCGAAAGTTCCAGCAAACGAAAGCCTGTGATCTACTCTCACACCAGAACTATAAGAATTGCACTTCCATCGGCGAGTTCTACCTATCAACAATTGTCAATCTTTACACGTCTTTCAACTCCTTTTATCACACACCCACACGTCCTATATAAATTTGAGAACGGGTTAGAAGGCTGTTCAGTCACTGCGTCACACTGTAGTCACCATAGACCCAGCTGCACCAAATAGGCCTTCTTACAGGAACCGAGACAAACGGCCTCGGTTCCAGCTCAACATTCGGCCGCTTCGGTTCAGACATCGAAGAAAAGTATGCTGACAAATTTATTAGTTTAATGCTTACACTGTGGGTTCACGGGTAATAGTAGCAGTAGCAAGTAATCCGGTATCTGAAATCTAAGCAGTTATATAAACGCACACAATACCCATATACCCTACAATTATTGGTATTCAGTTTGTAGAATACGGGTCACATCGCATCCGGCTTTGAAATACCATTTGACTTTTTGCATGACCCGTAGACAGATATTGTATGTTCGCAGCTCAGCGTTTCATAGGAAGTTCACAAGACGGTCTACTTCTTACTTTCTGTTACCTTTAGATTTGAGTTTTGTGCTTTTCCTTTTAATTTTCGCTGGAATCTATGTGAATTATTGTTAGAAGCCTGAGTATCCTTATGTGTATATTTGCACTGGATTTTAAATGTTATAGTGTATTTTTAATGAAAAGATTACTACATTGCACCGATCACGTGTCCACTGCTGTCGTCACAGTGCGTGGTCTGTGTCTAGGGGATCCATAAAAGCGATTGGGTTCAACCCGGCCTCGTAATTAAGACTCCAACTGCTGAACACATGGACTGGTTCCACTTTTGGTCTACAGGATTTAAAAAAGAGAACCCAACTGAAATTCTTAGATACCTGTGTCCAACCTGTAGAGTTGGCATGATCTCAAAGGACAGTCATATTGTATTACAGGGCCTGTTACTCAGTAGAAAGCTCGTATGCCGCCTTACGAGAAAGGCACCGCGTATTTCATCTTACATTACTGCCCCTGACAACATAAATCTAGTCGAAAAGGTTTACAAACTTGACGGAGGCAAGTGAGCGACTAGCGCCTCTATCATTGGCTAGCCGAATATACGTTGATAATACTGGGCACACTCCTTCAATTACTTTGTCACCATGCCGTAGGCAAACTAAATCCGAACCTCTTCTCATAATGTAAAGAATGTATCATCCTTTATTACTCATGGTTCTTAGTGCATACGTGCACAATTAGGCTGCTGAGAACAAACGGCCGCAGAGCTACAACAGACTCACTTTGTCAAACCGAGGGAACAGATGCAAGGGAAAACAAAGTCCGATAACTTTCATAAATACTTATTAGAAAACGTCGTCGATATGGCTGCCAGCATACTGAAGATGGTGCCATTATACTCGAGTGTAGTTGTGGAACATTCAATAATCGTGTTCACTCTGCATGCGAATTATTCTGTAATGCCGGCCGATTAAAAACAAGACAACACTAAGGAAGTGTTACATCTTTTGAAAGACTGGGCTGTCCTAACATAACACCAATTCAGCATCATACACTAGAAAATGGTTCTGATCTACAGTAACGTTAGCTGCTGTAGTCGTTACAATTTGCCCTCCACGTTAAAGCTGACCGTCAAAAACTAATTGCTTTGTAACTAGTCAGCTACAGATAAAAGGATAGCCTAAATGGAGCATGCTCCTAACCAGATAAATACACAATTCTGCAGCCGTAATCTGTGTGTCCCAAGGAGTTGGTGATCACAGGTTGAGGAACAGTATTATGCACAGGGTACTCTGATGTCAGTGTTCAAGAACCACTTACTCTAGACTAGTGGAGATTTCTGTTATGTTTCATTGGCGTCGACGATATGGTTGTCAGCGGCGTAACTAGGCTGGCGAAGTGCGTCTCACTAACTGGGATTAACCTTCACAACAGAAGAAATGACGAAAGATACCAGTGTAGTTTGGCCTGATATCTGCTCACCGTCGAATGTTGAAATGTGATATCACTCTGGCAGCTCCAAAAATCTCAGGTATGATCGGAGACAACTATATACCATCAAAAAGCACAATGCAACTGATCCTACGATTGTCCTGAGTGGCCTCCAAACAAATGACGAATCCAGTCGAAATATTCAAGAAACCTCAACTCGCCTTCATTCCATTAGCGGTCTCACAGCACACTGACTACCACCAGACTAATTATCACTAAGTGAACCTTCCATATATGATATGATAGCATTTTTGAAATTACGGGAAAATCAGTTGGGAAGGTGATGTTGCACAAGTACTTGTGACAGGTTACTACTGGATTTTCCTGGATCAGCCAGGTAAACAATTAGCACCATTCAAAACTTCACTTATTTCATCTGCTAATTCAGAAGAGACTTAACTGCGAAAATTCTAGACTTGGGCTGGATTCAAACCAATGACAGAAACAACATACCCAAACGCGGCAAATGCTCTACCGGCTGAGCTAGGAAACCACACCGGAAGCTCAGAAATTTCACAATGTTGTGTGGTTTGCAGGTTGTCTTCTGTACATAGAGGAGCCAGCACGGTCTTCGAAACTATTCTGTCTAGAATACCGTCTGTAGGTTACATTCAACTTTCAATACTATGGGGCACTTATCACCCGCATCTGAATTTCACGAACCATCAACCTAATACTACACCCACTCTCGCTTGATATCACTTCGAGGAATTGATGGAACCTGGGCGATCTCATCGTGTCCTGGAACATGTAAGGTGGTGGTTGGGTAACCCGCCATCTCGTGTTGATTACTTTCTTGTCAAATAAGTTGTCATGGTAAGTAATCTAAAAACGCGCAGCCACACGTTGTCATAGTGTTCGCCCGATAATTGAATTCAGACACTCGATCGTAGTTATCTCGTGAGCACTATGACCAAGCATAGCTGAAACTTTTTTTGGATTAAGATACACAATCATATTTCAACCTGTTCTGTCAGCTGGACGTAGTAGTCAGTATTATGCAATACACTGATTCGAAGGACTATGCTGACTAGACCCTCGGTCCTTCCAGGTGTACTCCTGTCAGACAGGCTAGAACGGAGCAAGAAGACGAAAAGCAGATGTACTGTTAAGGTGGTTTGTCGCACTACTGATCGCGTAGAAATGCCTACGGAGTAAAGCAGAATTTAGTGAGCAAACACACTGCTGTGGCAATACCATCTTTCTAATCAGGACGGAGGACGTTAAAAAAACATGCCCGAACAAACAGCATTTTGACTGCCTTATAGCTGACCGTGACCGGTTAAGGTACTATCCAATTCGGTCAAAAAACATCCGGTATCATCCGAAAGACTGACATGGAGTCGAATGCATCCACTGCGAGCAACAGTACTGACAAGCAGACACTAATTTCTCATCCACTGCATCCTCATGTTGGGCAAGCCTTCTACTGCCAGGTGAGTCAGACTGTCAGTCACTAGCTCCGGGTAGAGTCCCCAAAGAAATTTATGCATCTTGTTGTCTCGCAGGTCAGACTATTGAGTCAGAGACTCAAAGTGGGGCCCAGTTCCACGACCTGAACGGCTAGGGATTGACAGAAGTTGTCGTTCTCCCGACAGTGAGAATAGTCACCCATTATGCATTTCTTCTTTTACCTCACCCCCTAAGATCTCTGCCTTTCCTGCGCTTTCTACTGATAATTGTCCACTAAAGCCAGAACAACTGGCTAATGAATCTTAAATGTGGAATGCCTGTTCAGAAATGGCTACTGATATGATATGACTCGAATTCTCCGACAGAGTTGGTAACTGAATCTTTCTACCGAAACCTCACAATTATGGCCTCAGCACGCACTTATTCACGTGACTTGAGGATAAATGGACACATCATCTCAATTCCCTGAACTTTCATGTATATTCATCAACAAAATTCTGCTGACTATATGACGACACTAAGCTAGTCCCATGCCAGCCTTGAAACAGCCATACTGGCCAAACGTCCCTATGTTGAAAAAGATTTTGCCTGGTAGACATGTTCAAAGACAAGCCATCAGATGAATTGCGCAGCTCAAAAAAATTCCATATCAAAAGATACTGCTATGCCTAGGCTAATCCTTATCAACAAAATACTGCATTGTCCCGGTCATCCAATTGCAAATATCCCATTATCAAGAACTTGACAACTAAGGTATCGCTAGATAAAATTGGTTTATTGAACCAGCATGTTACTTTGAAGACAGGATTGTTTCAAATTTAGGGTCTGGTCAACGTGGAACACACTGCCCAACTCTATGATCAAGACTAAATATTTTGAGAGTTTTACACTTTTGCTCGGTCGACGCATACCTGCCAGACAGCCTGCATTACGAGTTCCTTGACCACAAGTCTATATCAGTTGAACAGACCACTCAGTGTGCATAATGACAGATCATTTTTCCAGCATGTTTCAGGGTGCGTTGTTGATATGATTGAACAATAGGAGCTTCAGTGAAGTTTGCTTTCATTCAATTGCTTTTGTTTTTTCTTCAAATCTATAAGCCTTCAGACGGAGTTTTTACGACAGTAGAAAGACATGGGGGTAATTTCTCTTCGAAAAATTTGCAACCCAATAAGTCTATTGGGTGGCCTAATTAGTATCTAACTTGTGACAAGTAATATGAGGACTGTGTAGAGTTTTATTGCTTTATACAAGTCGAACCTGCTTCAGACCTCACAAACACCTAGGCAGAAAGCACGTCACTGAAGTTCGAGAAACAAACTTGCTGTTCGTGAAATGTTTTCCCAAGGATTTGGCTATGCGCAATGAATAGTTTATAGGGAGCTGGAGTAAAGCTTTGCAGACACAGTTGAGTGAACGCTAAGAAAGTCATTTTCTTTATAACGGAGGTAACTACTATACGTTTACGAAATTCTGCTGCTAACAGCAACACACATTCGTTGTTAAAATAGTTATGTTTACAAAAGTTTGAAAGCTTTACATTGGAGGTAGAATAATTAACAATAACCTCATGTATTTTTTATTGAGTGTTATAATGAGTGTTATCGGTTTCCTTTTTCCGCTTCTTTGAACCAAACAAACCTTCGGGTATCCTGCTAGCACAGAATACTGCAATATTGCTGGCGTGTTCTTAATTTCATGCAAATTGTTGGACTAACCCATTCTATCTGCTGGTGTGTCGTTGTTATATTATAGTCTATGTCGCACTGTAGGTCTGTTTAAATGGAAAATATTGTTTTAGGGAGCATCATATGAATAATAGCGTGATGCTATTCTGCCAGTATGCTTAGGGAGGACTAGTTTTTAACTTGTCCGGTTGACAAAAGGATTTTACAGTAGTATTGATATCCTTTCTGTTGCGCCATTTCCCTCACGACAGCAGTGTTTTGAAATCGTCTCCCATTTGCTACCCCTCGTGACTTGTTGTGTACTACTTATGAGTAATTATCACTAATACAGAAAGAGATAACAACACGGTATGAATTGGAAGATTACATCGATGTAAAAACAACTTGACACGACATTTCCTCACCGAACTAGTAACCTCTAAGTACCTGACCAATGAGTAGCGTTTGCACTGTGACGCAACAGACTTGCATGTTCCCGAGTAACTTGTTTTCATGACTTGGTCAGAGCCAGAAATGCCGGCTGCGGAGAATCTGAGTCTGACATTCAATGTTCCAGCCGCAGCTTAACCTATGTTGCCAAACATTACTGAAAACGTTTTTTGTTCTCACTTAATGACCTTTCCCCAGGGTAGTTTGCCATCGTATGAACCCCCCAAGACAAATGTGAAATAACTAGCCAAATATGTTTAAAAATAGCATTTTGTTACCCTTAAACGTCGGAGAACCCTCCAGAAGTTTTATGGAGTTTAACCATCGTCTAACATATATCACCTCTAGATTACAGACTAAATGTAGGTAACTTATAAATGCTATATACATCCTATCCATAAGCAAACATTCACTCAGTTAACGTTCATTCGCTTTTCGAGAGTAGATTAGAAAGTAAGTAGTTATAGCTGCCACATCGAATCGCAAAGGTTTACCCATTTATAGCACCAGGACCTACCAAGTGACTACACCAGTCGCATACGGGCAAGGCAGCACAAGTTTTCTAAGTTTGGTTGTTTTACCTAACACTAACTTACAGGTCACCTTTAATGTGCGTTCGCCGACCTATTGTTGCAGTGCATATTTATGCTTCGGGGTCATGTTTTCGAAGACTTTCTTCTTATGCCCATAACTTCCAGGATCAGTATATTCCTCAAAAACACATCAACTTTTATGCAGATTTTGTTGATGCTCATTAACGCGTCCAGTAAATCATGGAAGGTTACACTAAACCTGTT
Source organism: Paragonimus heterotremus (assembly GCA_013368495.1). Classification (NCBI taxonomy): domain Eukaryota; kingdom Metazoa; phylum Platyhelminthes; class Trematoda; order Plagiorchiida; family Troglotrematidae; genus Paragonimus; species Paragonimus heterotremus. The sequence goes on from LUCH01001621.1 coordinate 47,007, forward strand.
TGTACACTCGCCTGATTAATCCTGTCAGCAGTAATGATAAACAACTACATGAACTAAACTGTGCATGGCAAGCTTAGTGCATATACGAAACGATCTAAAAACATCTCAAACTACCATGAACGTGCCATGATTTTCATGAAAAATTTCTACAGCGAAGTCATTGGTTACAGTCTACATCGATAAAAAGCAGTGATAATTCTGTTCTCACCCTAATAACTATACCACAATAATGATTAAGCTCAACGGATCACCTTTCCTTTCAGTGTAATTTAAGACGGAACAAGAGGTTGTGCTCATGTCAGGAGTGATATTAATTTATTTGTATGATACGTCTCACTGCCGATGGGCAGCAGTGTTAGGCAAAATTGTGTGTATATTATCCTGACAACTGAATACAACGGCACAATTTCGTTCATGTTTTTTCGTTTATCTCAATTTACGTGGAGCCGGTAGATTATTGGAAGTGTCAAGACCATTCATATAAATTTCTAATCAATTAAGATCGCTCTACATTGAGCTTCTACAAATCTTCGCAAGTGCGGTTGGCAGATGTACTGATATGCTTGCTTTGTTGAGCGTGAGTTGGTCCCTTAAAGATAACCTTAAGATTCATCACTCGTAGTTCTTATGGTAGACTATGTGGTATCGGTTAACTCGGTGCTCACAGCCCTTCGGTAGCAGCCATCAAAAACCGGCCCTAAAATTCCAACGAATTATGTTAGCAAACCACAGTTTCGAAGTTATTTTAAATAATTTAAACACAGTCGATAGTGCTGGAAGTCTGAAGGCTTGAACGAACTAATACGAATTGATTCACGTCTGTGATACGTACTTCTTATGCAATACACTTGCTCTGAGAGTAATGCAGAGTCGCCTTTCCAATGCATTAGTGATAAAGTAGACTCTTTCATACAAAGGCATGTTTGCCCCAGCAATGAGGAAAAATTCCGCAACGTTACTGCAGTCGTTCACAGCAGTGATATGTAGACCACCCACCTGAAACGTGGGATAATGACGCCGTCGGAAAATAGATATCATACGTCGAGTATGAGAGTACTAATTTTGAATAGGGAAAACGTAATCAGTCGAAAATGTGCCAGAAATTCATGGTAGAACAAAAACAGTACTCAACGTTTTCCTCAGTGCTTAAGGACTGATCGAATAAATTTCTGAAACCAATGCATGACCAAAATACTAAGTCTTTACTTACAGTTACTGTCGATAAAACATGTTTAAAAAGTTTTTTCAAATAAATATGATTGCCCCTAAATGAATCCATGCGATTAATTTAGTAGTTATTTCAGGAGTGAAGGTAATCACAATATCCAACCAGTATGCCCAAAGTCTAGCGATATATTCTAACTTGTTTTGAGAACCCGAACAACATTTTTAAAGTTATGTCTCAGGCTTAATCTTAAAACGCTCCTTAAACGTTGCAAACCTGCTGACACCAAGAAATTCAGACTTGGATTATGATTTTACTTACAGCTGGAGATATACCACTTACGTCTGCAAAGTTGGACTGATGTAAGACAGCTGGCGATATCTTCAGTTGCACCTTAAATTTATGCGGCTGCCCACAATAAGCAGCCACGTGTAAAGAAGTGTTCCTCACGTGACACCTAAAACAGACAGAAGAAGTTGAATATTAGGATATCGACCTCATGAACAGCAACAGTGGTATGGCTACGAGCAAACAGTATTTCTTCTTAAACTTTTCCATATTGGCCGGATAGAGCAATACCGAACAGGTTGGTGGGCATTCTACTAGCACCCATATCAATAAGCCAGTCGAGAATCTGGTGTCAAAAATATTGATAATTAATATTCAGAAGTCACTGACAACTGATAACGTACTTTGCTCATCATTTTACTCAGTTATATCCTAAACCAGAGAATCAAGCTTAAACTTTGTTTTATTATGGGAACATTGATAATGCGCATCCTTGACTGCTGTATATGCTGAATTATGGCCACTTTCAGTCGGAAGTTTACAAAAAACAGCAACGAAAATATTAATGAAACCCCTTTGTAACATAAACCAAAGCTAGTTCGCCGAACTTGAAAACGCCTTCCGAGAAATCCCACGCTGATATGAAATTTGGGTAGATACACTGTTGGCACGCACCAGGTAACTTTGTGACTGTTGAAATATTTATGAGTAATCAAACACTGATGTTAATTCCTGTCATATTCACCAATGTCTACAGTGCTTAACAGTAACCAAACATCTAGTCAGACGTTCTGACAATTTGTGTGATTTCAGCTCGACGTAAACCCTCAAAAATTGAAACATTGTTTGAAGTTAACGGAATAGTCATTGTGTCTCCTTTCCAGAACTAAATACATACCGAACATTATTCACGAACGACTTCAGCCCGAACGATGATTATGATTATTAGGTCATGTTCACTGCAAGACCCATGGCATCGTAATCACTTTGTAAATCCTGGCTGCAGAGAGGGTACATATAACCCCTGAACGCATTTTAAAACAGAATTCAAGTATAGTGTTTCTTTTCTAAGATCGTGGTCGAAGAGTCTATAGGAACGCAAAAGTTGCATTCATATACTAGCAGTGAACAGTTTTTCTTAACCAACTCCCCCATTTGTTATATGGAACGGGCCAGATTTTTGTTAATTCCATCGGCGTCACTTCTCAAATATCTCAGCGATATTGGAAATTTGGTCTGGTCACTCCACCTGTTTCTTCCTTTATGTCACAGTGGCTCCAGTCGATTTTCTTCCATAGGATACAGTTCCAGTTAACTGAGTTTGAGGGACGAAGTAGATTTTGGTCCTTTTATTTTCTTTATTTACATTGTAAATGATCATAATGCCAGAGTAATTGATGGAACCGAATGCAAACGTCGTTCTAAAAAATGTACTATCTAAAACTGTTCGCCTGTATCATTTCACTAACCCCTCTTAAGCGAACCTCATAAGAACGAGAAAGAATTTTCGGTGTTGTTCACACTGCAACTTTCTTGAGTCCACGGAAGTAAAAAGCTGGTGCTGGTTAGTCGGTATAAAGGTGCGCATACACAAACATTTCCCAGTTATATTTCCCCGTCTTTTTTATTACGTCAATGAAAACTGTTAGCAAATCACAGTTAAGCAACCAATCATATGGGGCAGCCAAGAACAGAAGGTATACAGGTAGGTATACTCAATACAGTAATCCTTATTTCCATGAATATAACTTAAGTGGATATATACCTTCAGGAATATTTCGACGAGCCCATGATGCATGTGACCTTTAAAGCCAAAAATCTGAACCTAAAAAAAGAAGTTCCTTCTGTCGTTCAGCAAAATATTTCCAGTTGACGCAGTTATTCTGGACTCAGAGGAACGTGTAGCGAACAAGCTTGTTTTCGGTGATTCATCATCAGGCTAAGTACAACACATTCATATGGATTAATCATGTGAGAAAATATATAGTAATGAATCGAACGGATTGTTATCAGTTTTAGAAAGTTCACGTCGATTGTACAAATTATTGATGGCTGTAACGATAGCGGTTTTTGATTACGTAATCTGTTCTCGCCGAACGTGGACATCTGGCCATGGAAGATTAAGTGTTTTGACGAAACGCTTTTGAATGCATAGTGGAGGGGAGAGCAAGCGGATGGCTATTGCTTCTGCGACTGCCAACAGGCGCTCTTTGACCCGTTTTGGTTGTAATCCATGAGCGCGATAGATAGGACGGAATGATTCGTTGGGATCGATTGAGTGATTGGATTCCATTAGGTGCGCAACGATAGAAGACGAGCAAGATTTGGCCAAGCCCCGAGTTAGCCACACCGGATGATGCTCCCGAATGCGTTCAGACAATCGCAATGTCGTGAGGCCTACATAGCTCGTTCCACAGGACCAAACGAAATGGTATACACAGTAAGAGGCAGCATGAACTGGCAATGTATCTTTCAACTGAGGGCGCAAAATCGGTGTGGAATTAAACTGAACACGCAGTTTGGCTGCAAAATAAGTTTTGCTTAGGGCTGCGCTAAGTCTGCTGCTTATATCGTCTGCGGCATTGTCGCCTTTAAAAGGTACTGAAATATAAACAGACTTTTTCTCTACAGTGTGTTGATTGTTCAGCTTTGTGCTATTTGACATATGCCTGTGAATAAATTGTTCGGGATAGTCATTTTCAACTAGTACTTTAAATATGAATTGTCTATCCTCTTCTAGAGTGTCACTAGAGCATATTTTCTTAACTCTATCGATCATACATCGGATAAGATTAATTTTCTGTCTTAATGGTACAAAACTATAAAAAGTTCGTATATTGCCCGGTCCACGTTAACTTACGGTGTACTTTTCCTTGTATCGTCCCATCTGAGCGACGGGATAGGAAGACGTCTAAGAACGAAATACCTTCGGGTGACTCAAGCTCCATGGTGAAATGGATGTTCCTGTGGGCTCAGTGGAACTGTTTCAGTATTTCTTTGGGGCTTATTGTTTCATCAGTTACGCAAATAATATCATGTACATATCGTTTGTACAGAGTGAACGAGTCGATCGTGGTTGCTAGCACACCACTTTCAAATTTCGCCATAAAAATATCGGCTAATAATGTTCCTAATGATGACCTCATTGCTGTCCCGTCCTTTTGCAGATACAGTCTACCGGAAAACTGGAACTGAACATTACAGGTACAAAGGTATAACAACCTTTTCAATTCTTCTGTCGGTAATCCCACGTTTATGGAGTTGTTCTCAAGGTAATCGCCTAGAAACCTAATTGTCTCCTTGAGCGGGATTTTAGTGAATAGGGATGTTACATTAAGTGAGAATATTCTTTTTCCTGACACGTTTAGCTTCTTCAATGTTTCAACGAATTCGAAAGAATCACTCCAACTGTAGACCGTTATCTGTCTCCCTACAGGCTCTAACATCCCAGCTAGCCATTTCGCAGTTGCATGATATGGGGAATTACTCATGTCTAAGATCGGTCGTAAGGGTATCCCACTTTTGTGAATCTTAGGTAGGCCGTAAAGTCTAGGGATAACAGTGCCCACTGGTCTGACTCTCGAAAACGTACTTGCATCGATAAGTCCCGTCTGTTTCAAACATCGCAGAGATTTCGTTAAAGCCTTATCTATAGCTATCGTTTTATCCCTCACGTTGTCCATACTTACAAATTTGGTTGTATCTTCCAGCAACGAGTTCATTTTACTCAAGTAGTCAGTCTTATCGAGAATGACAACTCCTGCGCCTTCATCAGGCTTGGATATTATGATCTTTTCGTTTCGCCTTAGAGATGCAAGTGCAAATGATGGCTGAAGATCACTCAATTGGTCATGAAGATTCTCAAAGTGAGTCTCTAAATCTAGTTGTTTAAGCCTACGCAAAAGATAGCAAAATTTTAGCCCCAATCACTCAATCGATCCCAACGAATCATTCCCTCCTATCTATCGCGCTCATGGATTACAACCAAAGCGGGTCAAAGAGCGCCTGTTGGCAGTCGCAGAAGCAATAGCCATCCGCTTGCTCTCCCCTCCACTATGCATTCAAAAGCGTTTCGTCAAAACACTTAATCTTCCATGGCCAGATGTCCACGTTCGGCGAGAACAGATTACGTAATCAAAAACCGCTATCGTTACAGCCATCAATAATTTGTACAATCGACGTGAACTTTCTAAAACTGATAACAATCCGTTCGATTCATTACTATATATTTTCTCACATGATTAATCCATATGAATGTGTTGTACTTAGCCTGATGATGAATCACCGAAAACAAGCTTGTTCGCTACACGTTCTTCTGATGTCCAAACCGGGTATTCTGGACTCATCTACAATAAGGATTACCGATTGGATAAACGATAAGAGGAGTCCAATATCACACTGAGGAAAGGGGACCTTCAGAAGGGTACAAACATAATGCCTTGTTTTGATCCATTGCAACCAAAATCGTGTGCACCACTGTCTACATGCTACAGACATAGTGTTAAACGATGTTAACAATCTCGGGCGTACGCTTTATTGACCAGATCCTGAAACTACACAGATTCACATAGACCATGGAAGAAGAGGCAGTATCCCTAAAGCAACCCCCCGGCTTATAAGGTTAGAGTTTCAAACATCACATTTAGGCATGCGGATTTCCAGCTTATTCTTCAGACCCGGCTATTAGAAGTTTTACCTACTTCCAAAAGTGACGTGTTGGTACAGAGCTCTGACACGCTGCTCACAGTTTAAGAGGAGCCACACCACCCGTTGACGATCTTACTGTGCAACTTACGGCAACATGCCTGTCCAGTATGGCGACATCACAATTGAGCAATAACTCCACAATCACAGGACGGTCACACTGGGCCGAGTAATGCGGACAAGTGCAACCAAAAAGGTTTCTGTTTAAACACGAACTTTTCCTGAGTTATTGGTTGTGTAAAGAAAATGTTAACAGACCCAATAAACGTTCAGTACTTGCTAGAAAATTGTGCCTAAGCTCGTCCGATTTTACAAAGGTGTTCTAAAGCGTCAAAATTCAAATGCTTCATAAATAACTTTATGTTAGGAGGTGCATCTTCTAACGAATCATATCATATGAGTTGATGGATCCTGTCTTGGGTATACTGATCTGTGTTACTTCACTCTGTTAATGAACCTCACTCAGTCATTCAATCTGTAAGTGAGCGATGGAACGCTTGCACCTTATCTGAACTGTTTTCTCGTCTTTGATTAATGATTCCCCAGGTAACATGATTTGTTCTAACGAAATGACTGCTATATATGGTCGTCTGGTTTGATTTGCTCTGCATCTTATCAGCCATGTGTAGTAATGGTTTTACTCTACAAATTTAAAGCAGCTGTGGTCTAATTCTACTTCTACTCGTCATTCCAATAAACGATGTTGTTGCATCTCTTCTGTTCTCGGTTTGAGATCATACGATTGAGCGCATAGCCAAATGAGACTAAAGATTGCTTTGCAATTATGGTGACAGTTTTTAAAATCGCAAAACGTTTTGTTGTCCATATACATCTATCATAACTCACATACCAAATAACAGCAAGATATTCACTGAAAACTGCATTTCCAAAGTTATTTTTAAGCAGAAAACATATTCGTGAGTAACGGATACTGCAGCATGTTAGCTGTCAGCATACACACAGTTGTTTTATAGTATGAGGAGAGTTGAGCGCATCCTTTGCTGTAAAAATGCACACAGTTAAAAACCATAACTCCTGGTTGTGAACTTTATGAGAATACGTTATATATCTGCTCACAGACTGATGCACGTTGAGCCGATAAACGCTTTTCATATGGTCCCTGTGCTTATTCAGCAGCATAGTTAATGACCATGCTCACTCAGGAATAGTCATTCATATTCGTTGGACTGTAGTGCATGTCCCACACACACTTGATGAAAAGATGAGATGCGCCGATAAAGTATTGCTAATTTATCATTTTCTGGGATTCCGCAAATATCACGGGTTTGATGCTCATTGATTAGTTTTCATTACAGTTTGGTCCCTTATTTGGCTGATGGCACGGGACGGATACTGTAGTTTGTTTCTTGATACGCATGAAAGGTCTCACTACCTCCTTTGGGACTTTGCTGACTCATGAGTTTAAATTAATCTGTAGTCAGACGCTCCAACTTCAGAATTAACTGCCAAACTACCTTCATTATTGTTTTACATTTATTTTGTCACTGACGGTACAACGACCGATTCTACCCATCGTCTGATTTGATCAGGCTTTAGTTCACTGTCACTTTTAGTCCTGCATGTCAGCAGCTTTATCTACCCTGCATGTACTTTTGTATAAAAATGCAGTTCTGTGTCACTTTAAACTTACGTATTCGAATATCTGCTGAACGCAAGTTTTGGCGGAACTTCGGTTCCTTTTGCGGGCCGGGGTGTAGATGTAAACCGCTCTATATCCAAGTAAATGGCTTTCAGATGAGCCGAATCGCGCACAATCCTCAGTTAGCATTAGAACTACTTTTACGGAAGTCAGAGCTACCTGCAGTCGGCTTACGTGTGTACCAGAGCAAAACGTTCGTTGACTAAACCGGAAGACACGATGCGCCCGCTCAGTCACACCAGTACCATTTTGCTTCGCGTTCTTTTTTCTCAATCGTTAATTTCTCATTGAATATCGTGCTGTCGTCAGAAGGTATTCATTGCACTTGGGTGGATGAGCAGTCTAAGGTAATATGTTGCTGTAGCACGTAGCTTAAGACGTTGAGATGTCTGAAAATATGGTAACTGTTAAACGTTTTCAGTGTTTTAGTAATAACAATGGATTTTTGTTGAAATTTAATGGATACCCCGGAGAATGCTGCTGAGTAGATTTATGCTATTTATTCTGGTGGATCTTGAATAGATGGAAATTCTACATTGTCCAAGTAGTACTCACTCAAGCAACACCCTCAGATATGCATAAAGACTAATGTTGTGAACAGTGACATTAACACAGTTCGTTCGAGAGAGCAACTATTTAGCGGCACCTGTCGCAAAGTTTAAGGTAGCAGTACCAAGTAGAAATTGTTTGAATGCATTATGTAGGTGACACAGGTTTGTGGAGCCATTCATATGTCCTATTCAGTTGTTAAGACTGTAATACAAACTACTGGGTAGTGTGTTCTTTCATTGTAAACGGAATGCACCCTCTATCAAACGCATATGTGAACAGCGAATTATCAGGTTGCATTGATTGGATTTTTTTAACAAATAGAATTATGTGACTCATTCCTTCGATCTCATAATCGTTACTGTAGTAGTGATGATGCAGTCCAGAACACTTCATATTCAGTATTAACAATACGACAAAACCACCAAATCCATGACTTCCTTTGAATCAGATGTGTAGTTATGTAACTTACACAGAATGCTGTTTATCTATCGTATTTTATAACAACCGAGTCGACTCAGCGGTTATTACTCAGCAACTCTTATTCACAGTAATTCACCGAATACTCACGCAATCCACTGATTCTTTCAAACATTCGGCCTTCTGTACGGATGCAACATGTGACATCGATTAACGAGTCTGTGCAGTTGGTGTCTAGAGAAACATTATCAGTCCAACGTTTGATAATGAGTAGGGATTGATCGGGTCTTTATTGTATAATGCAGTCTTATTGAATGAATTCGTGTTTTGTATTTTGTCCGCTTAATAACAGCATTAGGGAAAATGACCGAAATACTTTTTATTATGTTAGATTTTCGGAATTTGGCGTTTATACCGGGTATCGGTTACTGTCAATTTACTTGTGCATTAGCATTACCATTATCATAGGGATTAATATCCTCAAGCCCATATCCTCAAGTCCATAGTTGTGGATAACATTCGTATCAAGATGACTTCGTCAAGTAGTTGTTACGAAATATGTCAAAACTCTTCGTCGCATACTCTAGAGCCCTTTCAGCTTTCATGAAATAACCTGAGTTGACCAAGCATTGCCGAGGGAAAATGAAGGCGAATGATAAATACCTGTAAGGTCTTTGTTACCCGTTCGCCCAATAGAAAAGTAGTGTGGGAGACACGAATGAGCAATGTCCTTAGCTACATCTGCACTTTGAGTTATGATTCATAGCTAATACTCCTCTTTGAAAACATTCAGTTGCACTCCGTTGGTCCAATCCATCTTGTTTAAAAGACGGTTCACTAGTAAGGCTAACCGAAACACCTGAAATTTCGCAGGTCTCATCTAGTTCTTCAGTCAGTCGGTCGTTTACAAATCGTTCTTATGATAACTAATCAACTTCCTAACAGCCCATTTCCCACAGATGACTGGTTCACTTCGCTTCAATCACCGAGTTGCACTCATTCCTCATATTAGCCGCTAGTAATGTGTATTCCGCCCTCTGCTTGGCTGGTTGATAGATTAGTCCCACTTATGGATAACATGACAGGTTCGTTTAGACCTAGTACTGAGTGGCGTGTATCTGTGTGTTTTCACGTTTTGTGTTCTGATTTCACAAGCTTGTTTGCATACATTCAATAGTCAATGGAACCGAGGATGCACCAATCCGCGTTCAGTCGGCGTGACTCAATGTAATGGGGTTACGCCCACTTAAGTATGTATTGCTAACATCACGGTATATCACTAGGCGATTCAACAGAATAGAATGCAAAATATTATTTCGAAACATTCACAAATATTCAGTTGTTAGACAATACAACGATGATTAACATAGTTCACGGATCTGCGTTAACGGTAGTCTAATACGAAAATTGCGGCTACATTCTATCATTTACGTTCATAATGGGTTAGTTAAAAACCAATGAGTAGCAGGATTGTTGACCACTGTGACCAAAACACTACTCACGAGTGCCCGTAGACACAAACAATTCTCAGACAGCCCGTCTCAAAGTTGAGCCCTAAGTTGCAGTTTACCTTTTTCAGAGGATTCAATATCCAAACTACTGTTGGGATTTCAACTCAGTGAATTTCCCGCAGGCCAGCTACGCTGAAAACTGAGGAAGTGACCTCATAATAGGCACAACTGTATTATGCGGTTGAACATTCGACCGTTCGCTTCATGTATACACCAGTGCCTGGAGAATAATGGCACAGGGATCTTCTTCACAGGACGCATAATATGACTCTACGGTGAAAGAAGCTTGGCCAGCATCTGTACACCACCTAATCTGCTGAATATCTCGGAATAAACATTAGATGTACAGTACAATTTTTTCATAGAAGTGACTGGGAAATTCAGTGTGAAGAAAGTTGAATGAGATGGATTTAACTGTTACTTGGTGACAGAAAAGAATTCCAGTTGCAATCTGTCAGGTTCATGGGAAACGCCATTTGACAGTCGGCAAAAAACAGCCCACATAAACAATATCGAAACTCTTACCACATGTTCACTTCACTGGAATGATTATGTTGATTCACTTATAAAAACGACTTGGTGGTCTGAAAATAAGAGAATGGAGTTCACTCTGGTACATCAAACGTTGATGTTATCACAAGAGACTGGATGTGTTCCGAGTTGTGCAATTCCGGTCACTAATAAGTGATTAGTAACGTCAAGTAGCTCACCTGATTTGGTTTCAGCCAATCACTTTTGATGTAAGAAGCGTACCAACATAAGCGTGAAATTTTACATCGGGTGGTGTCCTCTTTAGATAGGCTTCCTTGTTCATGTAACACGCCAGATGGCGTATTTTATGAAGTACTCCAACCAGTCTCATAAACTTTTCTACACAACAAAAATTGTAACCATATCCTTCACGATATGCTTTTGTAAACTTTTTCAAGCTGTTTAGCTAGTAATTTTGATGCCCATTCAACTCCATTATCATTGTGGTAAAATTCGAAAATAGGTTTAGGTAATTCGGCGCAACACTTCTACAAGTTTTGTACTCGCATTTTGGTTCCCACAAAATTCTTCGATGTCACTCGAGAAAAGACGGTATTACATATCGGCAGGCTATCCCTAGATCAGATTAACCGAACGTTAAGCCTACTTGGCGAGCCTGCACACTCTATTATACTATCGAAAAGGCGTTTTTCTCTTTGCCAAATCCTAACAGCTGTGGTAAGTTTAAACACTGTGGGCCTTTGTTCCCGTAAAAAAACAGTCAAAGCGTCTGGAAAAGAAATCCTAAAGGACATCATCATTCATACATTCAAAACAAAATGTATGCCATCGACCTTTACTGTGGAGTGACAAACGTTCAAGTAGCCCATGAAAAAAGAGGTTACTGAATGTTTATGTGATGCCCCCTGAACCCGGTGCGAACTATTGAACAGCCAACCTCGTCGAATGCCTTTGGACAGCATAAAAAAGCTAAACCGACCGGCTTTACCTCATTATTATTCCCCCCTCTGTTTATGCTCACCGACTATGTTAATAACGAAACAGAATTCATATCAGAACACATGTCGCTTGTTGGGCACCAACAAAATTGGGTGCAGATTTTCAAACAACTGGCAGTCTTTCGAGACGTCCTCAACTCTCAATATTACGAATGGCTAGCAACCATCCGGTCTAATGCGATTTAATATGTCGAATGGGGACGGGTTCACGGTTTACGAAATAAAAGAATAGAACTTTACCTGCAACAAAGGAAAAAGATCAGTATAATCGTTTTTATTTGACATCGAAAGGACTTTTTTCAAATCACTTGGCCTGACGCCGAACATATTGTGGTGGACTGTCAGGCAGAAATTGCGGGCATTCCAACTCTCGGCGGAATACCTCAACATAGAGGGGGGTACGTTCAAAAACCCGCAGCGAGCGGATGGAGGACGGCGTGTGAGACCGGATGAGTCATCGCTCAACCGAATCGGACCAACGGGCAAGACGTGGCAGCCGAAAGAGGATGGATGATCAAATTGAAGACGTGATTATTCCAACACTCTCAAGAATATCTCGGCACGGCTGTGGAGTACGGTCAAAGCCCACAGTGGACAGACGGAGGACAACATGAGCGACCGGACAAGCCATCGCTCAACGAAATCGGATCAACGGACGTGGAATAGCGGGCAGAAAACCCCGGAAAAAAGACTAAATCACACACCTAAACCGGGTAGAAGTGCACACGATGTGTGAGCGGAAACCGGGAGGTGTGGACTGGAATTGTGATTCAAAATTGCGAGCGCACATGTGGCATGGTAACTAGCGCGTTAGACAATTAAGATTGTGCTTTATTGGACGCTTTTTCGCTACAATGTGCTTAACTGCTACCTAATCACCTCTGTTGCAAACATTACGCACTGGAGTTTCTTTTTTATTTTGGGTTGCCCATTCTGCCCACACCATTCTCCAAGCAATTCTGGAAAACATCACAAACGTGACTAAAGCATTAAAGATGAAAATCAGCATTAAATATACTGTTGTGTCTTAACATCATCGGCATTAAAATATACGACTGCTCCATTAATCCGAATAGTTTCAAAGCATGACAATGTGAGTGGTTCCAGAAAGCATTGAACCACCAATCACGACTTATGTTTATTTTCCACAATTTCGTAAACTAGGAATTCTTCAGGAATTCTCAGTTTTTTGATGTAACCGTCCATGAGGGTGGTGAGCGGTAAATCTCAAGAATTACATAATGCGCGCAAAAGACAGCTGTCAAATAAAAAAGTTTTCCCGGCTTTCATTCACACAGTGTCACACAGCTGCGAGAATTGGGTTTCTAGCAAATCAACCAAAATTCTGACAGTCAAATCATGCGCATCACGGTTACTAAACAACGCAGTCCACCGTACATTTTATTTGTTTTTGAGGCAGTCAAGCTCAAACTAACCGAATTAGAGGAATATAGTATGATGTCCTAGGTGACAATCGAATTCACTCCGGATCATTCATCCAAACACATTTCTCTGGATATTGTCAAATCTCGATTCGAGTTTTGCTGCCACCAAGGATGTTTGGCCATACCTCTCATGACAGATAACGTGAGTAATATTTGCAAATTGTGTTCTTGTACATTCTTGCATTCAAGCGCATTTATTGCTGTTGAATACAGGATTTCACCATATCAGACACAAGCATTTCTTTTTTACGCATTTTATTTTCTCCATAACACTAAGCTTTAATTTCGACACAATAAGGGGGTGGATGGTTTAAAAAACCTCGTTGACGTTTAGAATAATGGGTTTCACAAATGCTAATGTAGACCTGACGTTATTGCGTCGGTCGTCAAATCAGATATTTCTTGACCAGTTTTGAATGTGTGTTAACACGACGATGGTGACTTATACGACCAGCTAACAAGTATACTCATGTCCTAGTACTCCAGCCCCTCTCAGGCAAATGTTTTCCATTTACTGAACAAGTTGAGCCATAACCGGGGCAGTTCTTAAACCACAATGAGTACTGAGAGTGTTTTGTTAAGGGCTGTTTTTGAACAAATCTTCATTTTATTACAGAGTTTTGAGGGCAGCAACCGCTGGGTCATCATATGGGACAATAGCTGCAAATGAATTTGTTTCAGATACATCAGCTGTAGAGTTTAAGAATAAAATCTTGTTCCGTAATGCGTTGAAAGAAAGCAGCTTAGGTCTAGATATTGGAATTTCCAAACGTTTGCAAAGTACTCTTGAAACGCAGGATGGTAAAGTTGAAAATTATCGAACAATAACTTGAAGTTGATGCGTTATGGCAAGATGAAGGGTGAAAAATACCTGTATTAAGCACTTTTTATCGAAAATCTATTTGTCCGTGAATGGATAGTATAATTAGTTCAGCAGTACATAAACTTGTACAACTCCGGTTGTTTGGAGTTCCAAACACCACTACACGGAGTATATGTAGTCAGCTTTAGACTACTAAAGGAATGAGCTGTTTTCAGTGCCAAAGTAAACATTATGCAAAATATGTTGTAACGCAGGGGTGCCAACTGCGTTCTTTAACAAAGGAATTAACATATAGGTAGAGCACTTACAAATGCACCATGAATATTAATATATATACTGATTGCGAAGGTAATGTCACCCAAAACGATTGCCCCTTAGTACACATAGAAACCTGTTTGAATAAATGGTATATTTAATCGAATACAGACAGTTCTGACGAGTAAAATGCAGTGTTCAAACTGACTTCAATTAAGGTAGACGTATTCCAGGCAAAATGACTTTTTCAGCTAGTGTCCTCCATAGATGATGAATATGAGTAAGTTCAACATGTTTCCTATTACTCTTGTGCCTTTGACCAGTATTATTTCCTGCCTCCGTTCCACTGGTAGTCTATTCTTGCCCATGCTAGACTGTTCCTCCTCTTTCCTTTTGGATTTCATACTTGCTAAGATGTCAGTTTTCTGTCGCAGTTGGGGTTACATCTATATTGATAGAACAAACAACACAGTTAGCGGTGACATTTCTGTATCACAGCTGTTCAACGTTTCGGGTATATTTTGGTGTTTATACATTCTTAATGGCCCTGTTAACCAAACGATTCTCCTCATCAGAATGTGGCTCTAACTAATGAAATATAAATCACGAGGCCGTATAGCATTATTCAATAGATACCTTTCTAATGTATTAAAATGATGAACAATGCAAACACAGGGGATAATCAGTTTTAAGTGGAGCGACGCCCCGCAGAGAGCACTGCGTTGGTAAGTGAGGGCAGACTCGAAGATATACAATGATCTGATCAATAATAATACCAAATTTGCTCCTAAAGATTAGTCTGTCAAGTGCACAGCGGTTGACCGTAACTGTCACGCGGAATTGATTCACACTAACAGAACATGGGCGATCATGGACCAATGCGCATGAACTTCTTCGTCAGGATAAAGTGTATCTCTAAACATTATGTAGTCAATAAAAAGAAGCAGTTTATTTTGATCAAGGTAGTTGCTTATTTGCCAAAGCTAAATAAGTTCTTGAGTTTCTCGCAAAAAAGATCCAGAGGACCGATTATCCAACAATCTATTGGAGACCTATTGATCGTGACATAATCCATTCAGCCAGTAAATCGCTGGAACAATACGCCTTTAACTAACAGGACAGGTGAGTTCTTCGCTTGGCACAGCTGGAAGGAAACAAGGCTTAACATTGTCACTTGGTAGAGAAATTGTTGGATATTGTGTTGAAGCTCGAATTTATTTGCTCAACCCATATACATATACATAGTTATCTCCATTCTCTTTGTCTCTTCTACTTTTAGACATTCAATTCAAGTATGTGATGTAAGACTCTGATAAATGTTTTTTTCATTGAACGGTCCCCTGAACCTCATCGGCAATCGGAGTTTGACTCACCTTTAACTGCATCTGGAACTAAACGGTAAAAATACAAACTATTTTTAAGAGTCTGTTAATCTTGCTACGTAGCATGTGCAGTTACTGAAGAAAAGGACCACGTTAGACAAAGGTGTGCTGTGAAAAGTATTTCACGTGTAAAGGTTCAGCAAACCGTATGCAATAATCTGTAGATTAGTCTACTCGTCTAAAGCGAGAAAATTGTGCTGCTAGGTCACACTGTACAGTAACTCGATATTAAATTTCACGGAAACTTGATTAGAATATTCCTGTCGTTAACATTAACCTGATATGGAGTATTTCTAGCATTTTTGCGTTAATATGTACGGAAACTGATTAACCCCCTAAATTATGTAGGGTGTATGTAAGCTTATTCCTGAGAATTCCAACAATGCTGTCTGGTTCCGTTTTGCCCTTACTTTTCATCATCTTCTAACGTAACAACGGGAGGGTGATCGCCCGACAATATCTAAATTCCACTATGCCCACTGAGATCATTTTAATGCGTTTATCCATTAGGGATACTAGACTATGATTTTTGCCCGTCAACTAACTGATATCAAGGTACGCTGCATTTTCCAGTCTATTTGTGTTGTTAGAATATTGTTAGATTAACCGAATTTTTCTTCGAAAATAAAACTAGTCTAAAATGCAACGATCCTTTAAATCTGCGCTTTTCACATCATCGAAGATCCGGCTGAAACGTAGATGAACAAAATTTTCTCAGCGGTCTAACATTGCATTGCAAATTACTGAACAGTGTTTGCTGGGGAAAGGTGGAATACTGTTTTTGTTTGTAAACCGACTTACTGTTTTAATCCGAAAACATTACATTATCCATATGTAATGAACTGAATGTTCGTCGTACTCCGCGTGTAGATCATGTGGCATCATTGTTTGCAGTGCACACTGTGAGATAACACTCTTGAGATTTTATATAGCTATCCATTTTGGATTGGTGAGATTCGCTTGTGTTTAAGTGCACATTTATGTAATGCTTGTCTTCCGATACATGTATGTATTCTCTTTCAGTTAACCTTTCCCCTGGCTGACATCAATAGCCTGACAGCTGGATGTTGCCGCAAAGGAGGACTACATATCTTAAAAAGAAGCTTTCAACCGAATGGTGTAGTGTATCTACGTAGATCTTCTTTATTCGCAAAAATGCAAGGTGTACCAAAATGAATGCCATATGTAATTGGTATGTAAATAACACACGTTCTGATGTAGGCGTGCTGGAAGTGACACCAAAATAGAAGAGTGTACATCTTACTCTATATCCAAGGACCACCGGTTGTCTAACAGTTACATGCAGCACAAGGAGCTTCAGCATATCCACGTGCCTACCTGTAACGCAAAACTAGTTCAAATTTATCCTTCGAATGAATGAGCGGACTTACTTGTTCATGGTTGTAAGCACATCTAACAGATATCTAATCTCAGAACCTGTTTAGATTTTTCTGCCATTCCCCATCTATGTTTGTATTCATATGCAATTGTGGAGTACGTGAATATGTCTGTCGGTACTGGCGTTATACTCAATGGCTCCCGGCATTAGCTTCATGCAGCCATGACTTGTGAACTTATTTGTGGCAGACAGAAGCGCGGCGTGTTAAAATGGGCCAAACATGATAACTCGTGAACGCAGTGTACGAGTCAAATGCGTTCCACGTTGGCCAGATGGCCAGCTAGTTACTACGAAAGTCAAGGGTGAACAGCCACAGTGGATTTTTTTCCAATAATTATTCCGCAATGTAAGGAGTAATTATCGTTTTGCCAGTACGTCTACAACTGACCTCAACGTAATTTTAGGTGAAGTTTGCATTTTCATTTAAATAATTAAAACCTGTTTGGACGAAAAGCGTTTTATGAGGGGTTTTTGAATTGTCATGCGTTGATTCGACGAATGGCGAACAACTGACAAGAAACTCTGAAAGAACGGCCTGCCTATCATTTATCGCAAAGCTGGACAGTAGGAGCCATTCTACGGGAATTCCCGCTGGTGTCTTGCATTATAGTCGACAGGATCAAAAGTAGCCTGCTCATCTCACGCTGATTGGTCTTCTCAATTAGCGATCATTTTTAAAGTGTTCACCCTGCTGTCAATTTTGGATGTGAAAGGATCTGAATGTGATTCTTGATGGCAAGATTTGGCTAGCATGTTTTCAGACGCACAAATGCTAACCCTTACTGGATGAGAACTGACTGACAACGGCTAGAACTAGAGCAAATTTTGAGACAGTCTATTCGTAAGGTTCTAGATAAGGCATGAGCTTTAACTGCATCAACCAGACGTTTCACTTGTTTCATCTGATGCCATCCGGAAATCTGTTTTTGCTTCTTACCAACCCTGGTTTCCATTATCAAGTTAACAGTCTTCATTCTTGTTCCTACGCCTGACCATTTTATGTTGTCAACATTGATGTTGCTGCAGTAGCAAATAAAATGATGACATAATTACCCCACAGGAGTCGTCGCGAACTCTGGTGTTTGCCGTCAGCAAAATACTCCATGGAAAACATTTCTTCGAACGTCTGCGTACTTGTTTACCCGAGAGTATTCCCACTAATTAGCAGGAAGTGACTGACCTGAGATGCAAAGTTGCATTGGCTGTGGCGAACGTTCAACATAACTGATATTCTGAGAATGTTGTTTTCTTCGGATGGTGTTTTTAATTCTTTAAATTAGAAGTTCAAGTAACCAGCTGAATTTCTTGTGCAGTAACATCAACTGCATTGCGAAAAACAAAGTCAATGATGCAGTCAAAATTAGCGTATCCGTTCTGTAACGACTTGTGAACGGTTCTCCGCCTACAAGCCACCGTCACATGAAAACTTTCTCGAAAAATGTCAACAATGTAAATTCTTCGGTTTCGTCATCTACAAACATGACGTAGTGCATAATCTGTTCTAAAAAGCATGCAACGCTGGTCAGGCGTGAGAAGCCTGAAAAGAAGGACGACTGCTCTTAACCGGTTAAATGAAGGCATTTTTTCATCGATCAACCACTACTGCTACCTGCGGCTTAAAACGGATGTAAATTCAACCTTACTACAGCGAACCTTTTCCTCCAGTAAAACGGACCTATAGTGTCATAAGGTTGGTAGTCATCAAAACAGTCACACAACTAGTGGCATCATTTAGAAATAACACAATCATCTTGATCGCCCCAGCAAACGGCACTCACAGTGTATGCAGCAAATCGTCAAACTGGTGTAGACAGACAAAGAGTATTTGAAAAGTTTTAGCTAAACGTTTACAAAATAAGGAACCTGCGGATATTTTTAGCTTTGAAGTGTTGGGGTGATGGAAATGTTGACATTAGGGGTTAGAGATAATAATAATAATAATAATAATAATAATAATAATAATAATAATAATAATAATAATAATAATAATAATAATATGGTGTGTTTCACTGGCGGGCTCTAATAATAATAATAATAATAATAAACTCGACTAAAGTCCACCCAGCATCTTACCAACGTAATTCAAAACGCGTAAAGGACAGTGGGCAAACAGCAACTAGGAGAGACCGATTGCACGTCCACCGTAACGCATTGCTTTTAATGATCAAGCTAGCTGAAATATAAGTTTATAGTCCTGAATATATGTTTCGGGGCTGCTTTTGAATTCGCCAATTGTTAGAATTGGTAAGACAGGCTGTTAGGTTGTACCGGGTTAAAACTGATTTCATCGTTGATAAAACAAAACGATGAAGTCGCGGTCTTCAGAAAAGCTCTTCTATTTGTGTATAACATCTTGTGTTATCAATATGTTTCTGGAAAAAATGCCTCAGATATTTAACTGCTCGTAGCTATAGTCTAGGCCGTTTTGCTCGTAGCCGGTGATCGTTCGCGATATGGTCGCGCTTAACCAAAACACCGTTTTAAAGTGTGCCGTGACAGATTTATTCAGTGATGAGTTGTCGTATGTGTGTGTATTGCACATCTTTGGGAATCCAAGTCGGGTCATGAGATCGTACGTTCTACGAAATCACTACGAACGACTAGAGCTACGGTTGAACACCCCTAACTGCCTCCAGTCCGCCGTTTTTCATACATAATAAAGTTTGCTTATGGGTTGTTCGGTAGTTTTCTTTGTCAGCTATCCTTTTGCTTCCTACTGACATTTCACGCATTAACCCTGTAAAGGTGTCCGACCTACCGCAACCATTTTACTGTGACTATTGGACCAGAGTCAGATGTAGAGTTTTCGCTAGTGAATGATATTCTTGAGAAGCACCTTCATCACAGACCGTATACTATATGGCCATCACTGAAAACTCTCATTACCCAAACAGGTATCGTACATGAATCAAGTCGATACGTATAAACTATCAAGCATTTCATTTTGTAAACCACAACTAACTGAAAATAACTGTTGACTTACCATTTCCGTAACTTACTAATAGTTCTACGACTTTCAGGTTTTTGACCATGACCGCGCAATACAAAGGTTGATATCCGCTCTGATATTTTGAATGACTGGTGGGAAGTTTTTCGTTCAGTAACTATGTTAACGTCTCTGTACAGTTTTCCGTCAAGTGCTCAAAAAGAAATAACATTAACTCTTGTTCATACTTTGAAGTTGTTTGAAGTGTTTACCAGTTCCGACTGGTTGTAGATGTAAAACAAGAGTTCATTTGTGAATAACTCAACATCATCAAGGTAGTTAAAGGCGACACATTAATGATTTACCATGGAGAAAAATAGTGAAATGGATTCGATATGGACAAACCGTTGAGGAAGCCGTTCCTTTCATCTTTCTGGACAAGAATGTAGCCCAGTAATATTTTGAAACCGAATTAGCACAACTCAAATTTCAACTGCTTCTTTTAAAGGAAAAAACTAAGTGCAGTTTCAGTGAGGTGTTCGCCACAGATTATTGTCGAGACAATAACTTCTTTACCCGGTGGTTGTTCGTTCACTGAAGAATCGTGATAACGAAACAAGCAATGAAGAAATATATTTCTAACGCAAGAATAGCAGAATGGTCCCATCTAATAAAAACAATTTTTCCTGAAGACCGTAATCATCCAAACGAGTGAGACAGTAGCCTCACGCAAAGTTAAGCCATTTTCGTGAGCACCACGACTCTGGTTAATCGATAAATATCTTACTAAAACCTTGATCATATAGATCGAACATTACCCATAATTGCTCGCAGCTGTCGCATTCCAAAAAACTTCCCAGTCGGCCTCTTTCAAAAAGAAACATTAGACTCGAGTTTCGCTCGCATTAGAGCTCGTCAGTAGTGCATATCCTCGTCACTGTCTGGACTGGAACTCCGGCCACGCTTTGCTGAGGCAACCGTATTGACCACTGCGCCACTGAGTTCACATTAAACATGACCGAATTATCACATGTGAACACTCAACCACTTTCGGTTGTGAGTAATGATCAGGTTGCCCGATCGCCTCGAGAGGAGACACAGTTACTGTCTGTTAACTCCAATCGAAGACCCCTCGACTAGGACTTCTCTCCAAGTTGAAATCACAGAAATCATTGAATTGTTGAGCGGTAGTTGGGAGCGGAATATGGGAATGCGACAGTTATGATCAACTGTGGGTGATGTGCAATCTACATGAGAACCAAAATCCCCTACTACTCGTCAGTAAAACCTCGCTGTCGTTTGTTTGCACGTGATTGTTTAATCTATTTAACTCAACTCAAATGTCAGTAAGGGGTGCAGTTACAATTCGCGCTTGAATATTTACACATGCTTCTGCCGACCCCATCGCCATCGTTGGTGCATAAACGCACTGGACACTGTTTCTGTTAGACTGTCATTTGCTTCTATTGTTGAAAAACTTGAGAGACTGTTTTCCACACGGCTGGCCACCTTTTACATTCGACCGATACTAACATGAGGGGTGGATACGGAATGATGCAATGGAACCTTCGTCTGAGCTTTGATTCGGGCCAGTATAAGAGGCACATTGTGACTCAAGTGTTGAGCAGGTTCACCCGATGGCGGCGGATTGTTTGACCGCATTCCACAGCGACGTTTGGGAGTGAATCTCTACGATTGGGTCTGAAAACACAATTATCAAGAATAAGTTACCATTGCAGTTCACATCCACAGGCAAACTTTCAAGCTTCGATGATTATTTTTAAAATTTCAATCAAGTCACACTTCTAGTCGCAAATAGGAAAGTAGGTCACATATGGTTTCATGCTGTTTGTCTCGTTTTTATTTGGACGATACCGTTCACTGCTAGAACATTATAAATATAAACTCCATCTTCTTCCTCAGAAACCAAGTGAAGAAATCCGAGAGCTCAGCAAACTTACAGTTTTGATTTGTTTCTATAAGTGGATTTAGTAATCGAGTTTCTACGTACAAACATTGTGTTGCATTTGACATTAGTAATTTGGTAATCTTAATTATACATGGATAACATTCAGCAAACCCTTTAACAACATGTAAGTGTGAAGTAGGTTCTAGGTTTACAAAACATGATCACACAATATGTTTACTGATTTCCCACACGGTGTGATTTCATAGTTAGTCACAGTTCTACTCTTGGCTGTCGTAAACGTCATATTACGTTTAAAGTGTGGTCTACATGAAAATTTTGGAATACAACCGAGAGATCCATTAAAAAGCCATCGACAGCATACAGTGTTAATGACCTATCTTGTCTGTTTAAGCCACTTTTGCTGTTATTTTGTTATACTAAACTCACAAATAGTTTCACGTAACTCATCTAATTAAGGAGGTGTTTTTACTGACACACAATAGCTATCGTCCTAAGAAATGATGCTGCAGAGACTAGGCGGTAATTATATAATATAATATGAGTTAGTCTTTATATTTACCTGGGATGTATCGCCTGAATAACCCAATGGAACATTTAAACAATCCGTCGCATTTTCCCTGCTAAGATTGTTCGTGAACCCGCGACATCAAACAATTATGTTAACTGTCTCCCTATTGTTCTCGCAAAGTCGATCATTATTGATCTACTTTAATTTCTAAAAACAACGTCCTACGTGTTTCCTTTCTGTATACTTTTCCAACCTAATCTTGACTGGGAGTTTTTTAAGGATGTGCGCATTGAGACCGCTAACCTGGTCAACTGCTGTGCACGCTACGGCAAAGGTAAGCTAAAACATCTAGCTTGTGGATTTCACTATGCGTTACAGTTTGTAGGTCAGTTGGGTACTATAAATTACATATTAATTTCACATAGATTGAACATCACCCACAATTGATCGCAGCTGTCGCATTCCCATAGACTTTCCAGTCGGCCCCTTTCCAAAAGAAGCACTAGACTCGAGTTTCGCTCTCATTAGAGCTCGCCAGTAGTGCATATCATCGCCACTGCCGGGACTTGAACCACGGACATTCAGTGCATGAGGCAACCGTGTTTACCACTGCGCCATTGACCTCACATTAGGCACGACCGAACGCTCAACTACTTTCGCTTGTGAGTAATGATCAGGTTGCCCGATCGCCTCGAGAGGAGACACAGTTACTGTCTGTTAACTCCAATCGATGGTTCATCGACTAGAAATTCTCTTCAAGTTGAAATCATAGAAATCATTGAGTTGTTGAGCGGTATTTGTTGTTCGAAAGTTACACTGAAATTTAGTGCTGAGAAGTAAGGGTGAATGATATAGTGTGA
>LUCH01001621.1:70421-91138 GCA_013368495.1 Paragonimus heterotremus
GGCGGTCGGTACTTGTCTGTAGCCACTTTATGTTCATCAGTTTAAACAATCCTGTACATTTTTTAACAGTCCTATCCGATTTTTGTGCGGTGCAAACCATCGCGTATCTCTTCTCTCTAGCTATCTGAGACCATCATGTGCTGAACACTCAGTCTTATTCATCACATAGATTGAACATCACCCACAATTGATCGCAACTGTCGCATTCCCATAGACTTTCCAGTCGGCCCCTTTCGAAAAGAAGCACTAGACTCGAGTTTCGCTCTCATTCGATCAATTGTGGGTGATGTTCAATCTATGTGAAAACCCAAATCCCCTACTACTCATCAACATATTAATTTGGGTAAATCCACTGATAGTGCTTGTTAAATTTGTTTACGATACTGTTCGTGCCAAACGTAGTTGTCGTAGTCACCGTAAGCTTAATTAAAAAAACTACTGTAACCAAATCAGCACTCAAGTCTGTACAGGATCTGCCGCATGATCTTAGTAATTAGTCGGTATACAAGAATTTAGGTTTGCCAGAGCGATATGTACCGAAAAGAAAATGACTGATTAAACGTAAACGAATTATAAACATGTGTAACATAAAATACGCAGCAGCATATATATATTTTGTGAAAACAACTTTGGTTTGGAATCATTGGCAGTGTTGTGGAGAAAAAGCGAATAGACTGAAGAATTTACCATTATGCCCTTACCTAAAATTTGTCTGAAATTGACATATTGCTGCTGATGATATAACCAAACGTTTGGAATGAAAGTCGAATATGAGTTACTTTTATTTGCTGACGTTCAGCTCTAAACTGTTCATCTTTTTTCTGTTCAGCTAGCAAATAGCATTTTCCACAGAAACATTCCATGTGCCAACCTCATGTTATCCGAGTGGACTACTTCCATCCCAACCAACAAACATAAGGCATTCGTTGTACAACGATTACTGCGTAACTGTCGCATTAACGAAAAGTCCGAAAGTTTTATGTGAGTTCACTTTGTGCTAGCGTCTTCAGCAGGTCATTGTGGGCATTCGTGTCCTTGAGGAAGAATAAATGCCAGAACAGCAAATTTAGAAAAAATTTACTCACCATCAGAAACACTCATAACTAAGTTTGATCTCCATCGGAATAAATTTCATATTTCTTATCTCTGAGCTCACATTGAACTACACCTAAAAATTAAGAAACCCACCCAGCACAGATATGTGGTAAGCCATTCAGCCCATATAATGTAAGCACCATTCATAATTGTTCGTAAACTTCCAATTTGAATTGGGTTTCCAAACTTTCCTTCGTGGTGAAGAGCGTGAAAATATTTCCATTATCTTCAAAGATCGTCAGCGGCACTTGTTCTGTCTAAGCCAGGATTCAGTGTTGTCTAACAAAATTGATCATCATCCGTGATATAAGTTTGAGTAGGAAGTATTTATTGTGTGACTTCATGCTGTAATGAGTAGTACATGTATGTGAGCTGTGATTAGTCCAGCTTTTACGTAACACCAGCAGGGGCATACCAGAATGTATAGTACTCTGTGGAGTTTCCAAAAACAAACGCGTCAGGTTCCTGTCCGTTAGACGTATTATTTCACCGAGAGGAAGTTTGGAAAAAGGAATGCAGTCCTCTCAGAACAGGCATATTGTGTATATGTCGCAGGTCGGTTCTTTAATTTGGCCATCACTTTTGCTTGGCGACTGACAGTCGGAGCAAATGTCGTTTAATGTCTTTTTACGAATTGTTGAAATTTGAAAGAACACTGATTTTTGAGATATGAAGAAGCCTTCCAGAGATCACTAATATAGTTAGTAAGCGTTATAACCCACACTTGTTAGCCATTCAACCCCTGGTGGTTAGCTTTTCTGATAGCAAAATACTTACTCAAAAACGCCCAGAAACGAAGGCTTACCAGAAGACAACAAGAGATGCTCGCATCGTATCAAACCGTCATATCAGCAAAGAATTATCACATGTGTCGAATGAAGTATTTATTCAAACTGACCGTTTCATTATGAAAATGATTGTAAAACAACGAAATTAGAAACGTTTTAGATGAGATTTCAGTTTGAAATACGAAGAGGATAAATCAGCGCATCACATTTGCGAAGTGTATTCGAAGTCGTTGTATTCAATTAACTGCGCATGGGGGAAAAATTACCAGTAACAGTCCGAAATGGCAATACTCAAATGTGAGCCTCAATATGACTTCCGGTAGTGTCATAAAAAAATCAGGATTACATAGTTCATCTTTTGTTTTAATAGATCTACGAAACCTTCGTAATGTAATGCTCACAAACGTACGTTTCTTGTCATTAACACTGTTTTCCAACAGAATCACACTGTCCAATATTTTGTCAACGTGTATGAAAGCCCGTGCATTTTTACCGTCGATTACAGATGTATTGTGTCCATAAGAAGTCAATTTTCCAAACAGCTGTTTTCGGCAATTCTCATCAGGCTATTACAACTACATAGGGTAAGTGCGAGTTATATATGAAAATTATAACGTGTCAAATAGGTCATCGGAAACAAAACACAGGAGTGTTGGTGAATGTGTTGGAGTGTTACACAGGCCTGTCATGAGACATGTGTTCATCGGTGTCGAGTGGTTCACGCTTGCGCGGGTTTCAAGTGGATGTGGAATGATTGGTCAGGAGAGGTGGAGGGTTTGTACGAATTGTTTATGGGCACATAGACAGGGGTTGTGGAGTCTGATAGCAATAGCCTCGGCCGTTGATAACAATCGCACTCTGACAGCTCTGGAACAGGATTGATGAACCTTGTAGATGACTCGGAACGCTTCATCCGGATTTATTTGATGGCCAGTTTGAAGTAAATGGGAGCCAGTCGCACTGGAAATAGGTTCTCTCAGTCCGTTGCGAAACCAGTTTGGTGGGTGTTCACGGATTCTCTCCGATATCCGCCTTGTGGTCCTCCCAACGTGACCGGCTTGACAACAACAGGTGAGAGAGTAGATACAGAAGGACGAAGAGAACTTGGACAAATTATCCTTAAGGCGTGGCATCAGTACCGGGCAGGTGTCGAACGACACAACAAATCTCACTGCAGATTAAGCAAAGTTTAATATTGATCAGCGCCTGATGACAATGTTCAAATATATGCCGCAACATATCGACAAACTTAAGCAGAACGAAATCGTCTCCAGCGCGAGACCCGACCAAAAGACATTATCAACTACACAACCCAAATATTGTATCCGGTGAGGAACTCGATGTAACAACACTCAGGTCTAACTTTAAAGTGTTTGGACAGCTCAAACACAATTGCTGTATAACCCTGGGAATCTGAACATCACACTGATCGTTTGATTGTTTTATATACTGGTAAATGAATTCGACAGTTTTCAGCAAATGGGCATTCACTGCCACGGTCAGAAAACATAAATAATAATTAATCACAATAAAATCCCTGTACTATAAACAAAAATAGAACTGGTACATAACAGTGTACGGTAACATGAATTTCATATATCTCATTAACATTAGTGGAAATAAGATACATCCATATATCATGCAGTATCTCTCGCGTCACGGTAACTTCCAGCGGTTCATGATAAACTCAGGTCAGAGACGACTAGCCAAAGATACTGAAATGATAAAAGGAGATTATTGGCTTATGCAAACAAAGTTCAGTGACCAATTCTCGTGAAATATTCGAAAATGTAGGAGTATACTGTTTCGTCAATTATTCTCTCTATTTGCCTAACTGGGTTTTCTCAACCTCAAGAAAGTTAAATATTTGTCAGTCGGAAATGCCGGAAAACAGCAAACATCGGTAGGTAAACGTAATTAGTATTCAAATGTGTATTAATTTTAATAGCAAACATTAGCATTACCATCAGCATGCTGTTAACTCCTAACACGGCTTCTTCGGAGTAACAGTGATACAAATTTATGAATAGCAAACAACAAGCGGTCCTCTTATGTTATTTTATATAGTGACAATAAAACATATCAAGTTAAGTACGTCTCGTATTTCTGATTCACTACATTACTTGTACTGCATATACAACAAATTTGGAGGGAACGTTAAGTCCACCAGATCGACCGACTATCAAGTGCCCAAATATGGTCCCTTTCTGCTGACCAGTGTGATCACCGAGATATCAGTAAATGCTGTTGAGAACAGACTCCATAGGAATAGATGCGTACAATGTTTGGCAAAATGTAGCTGTTGTTCCAAATGACAATTGTGTTGTAACAGACGTTCTGAAGATCCTTGATTGAAACTATATGAGGGAACATTGCAGTACACGTTCGATATGTGCCAGAAACACAGGTTGACAGGTTTTCAACTTTATTTTCGGTCGACGAAGTTACCGGTTTACCAAATGCTGTTAATCTTAAAATGGTAGAGCGAACTAGGCAATCCATGCAACATTTTCTTTAATGAGTCAGCTACTTTCGGGTTGCACTCAGTAGCCATGCACATGGCATGGTGGTTGCAACGAAATCACCAGGAGACTGGTAAGTTGCACTACCTGTTAGTGCCAATGGAAATGGAACGACATATTGACTCGTTTACTTACGGAGACCTTAGTGGCGCATTCTGTAAACATCATAAATAAATTTGTTGTCTATGGACGAAAAACGTGATTTTAATCTTGAGCTACTTAAAAGTATTACTGATAAGTAGTTTGGAAGATTTGATAATTTAGTTGAGATCCATTTGCGAAAAATCTGGACTTCGGCTGGATTCGAACCAGCGACAGAAACACCATGCCCAAACGCGGCAAGCGCTCGACCAGCTGAGCTACGAAGCCACGCCAGAAGCTCAGAAATTTCACATTTGGACCTAATTACCCACCCAACCAACTGTGTCATATGGAATCCACCAAATGATCCAGCCGATTGACTGTCCAAGCAGGATTTATCATTAGTTCACGCTGGAATCCACCAACGCCACCGATGAGCATTGAAAATGAATTACTGATAAGTAGTCAAACAACAGTAATAAATTTTGTACGCACAATCAAATAAACGAGCAGTAAATGACATTTCAAGATAATGCAAAGATGAGTAGATTTTTATTGCCTTCAATCTCATTCTGTTGGTACATTTTGGAAATTTCGAACACATCTCAATGTGCTATGGAAATCTCTGAGAAGACTTGATTTTGTTATATCTCCATTATTCTTAACACAGCCGAGGAAATATACCTAAACCAATATAATTCTCTTGGGTAATCTTCTAAAGCGACAAAATTAAATGAGTAATTTGGAATGCAGAAAATATTCGCTTGGGGTCCGGGTTTGTCCCGTATGTCGTAACTGCTTCACCGGCAGTTGAATATATAAGTAATCGTTTAAAGCAAGTATTCTGGACCACGAACTGAGACTTAGGATAATTCGATCATCAAAATCACTGAGATTAATTAGAGATTGACTTGACTTCTTAATTTTAACGCTAGCCAGCTGCTGTCTAATAAGTTTTATAGTGCTATGTTTGTGCGTTTGCTAGGGAACGGTTGTCTTCTGTTCAACTAATTATCTTGTGTACTCTTTGTCCATAATCCGATATTGCTCTTTGAAACTTAGGCAATCTACTCGTTATTTTTTTCGTTATAAACTGCCCAGCACAAATTTAAATGTACATAAGTTCACTTCTTTCACCACGTGAATTTTCAACGAATCCTGTTAATTTCATATAAGCTCTGTTTACCCTCACTTCTCAGTTAAGGCAAATAACGAATGGTTTTAATGAAGGACAATCAAGATTTACTAAATAGTTTCAACAACAGTCAAGCTTTGAATCAGATAATTGTGCGGGAATATGAGTTCAGTGGCGCAATGGTCGACATGGTTGCCTCATGAACAGCGTGACCGGAGTTCTACTCTCGGCCGTGGCAAGGATGTGCACTTCTGACAAGCTCTAATGAGAGTGTAACTCGAGTCTAGTGCCTCAGTTTGAAAGGGCCGACTGGAGTGTCCATGGGAATGCGACAGCTACGATCAATTACCGGTGGTATTCAATCTATATGAAAACTAAAATTCATTGTTACTCGTCAGTAAACGATCCATTTGTTTTTCAGTTGAATTGATTGGACTATTTTCTGCGAAAATCGGTATAACGATGCTATTCCGAATTAGCTTTACAATCTTGAGTAGGCATAGAGATTTCATCTAATGCCAATGGTTCGCCTTAATAGCAAATGAGCCTTTATGATACAAAACAATGTATGGTACGTTCATAGACAGCGTGAGATAATTCTCACTCTTCTAAGAATGAGATGAAAACATGTGAAGTTGTACAGATGAACAAAACATTCCTTCCTGTTAATTTGGACAATGGTGAATTTGATGGAAGACGTTCTGTTCATTAATGCCAGCTTAGATTCGAAGTTTCGTGAAATTACAGTTGTTAGCCTATGCAAGTGAACTGCTTTGCGTAGGCTAGCGGTTTTAGCTAGCTAACAAAGAATCCGGCAGGTACATGTAAAAATTGCGCACCTGTGTCCCAAGTTCTGCATCTTGGGTGGACTAAAAAGAAATATCTCAAAACCAAATGTTTTGAGGCCTGTTGTGAATACAAAACGCCTGTTAGAAATCCCTTTCGAGTTTACCCCCCCCAACTAATCCGTTCATTAAGTAATGACTGAAGTGAACGTTCTGATTGCTAGGAACAGTTTCAACAATCACTGACTGCATCTTCACTTGACGATTGATGGAATGGCGCAGTGAGTTCATCTGCCCAAATGACACAAATACAAAGACTGAGTAAACGCCCGTTAGTGCTGGAGGTTGGGTCCACTGCAGTGCACCTACTAATATGGAAATATAGCTCATCAAGTTTTCAAATTCAAGTTGAACAACAAACATTCGACCACAGCTTTTCCATCCAGTTTTTTTCGAGATGAGGTACTAGACACTAGTCTTACTCTTCTTATGGCTCGTCAGTAGTCCATACCTTCCTGATGGTTGACAGTAGAACTCATCAGTGCTCTAGAATACCTTCTGTCAAGTTTATTGATGTCAGCCATTTCGACTTGTCTAGGAAGTTCTGACCGCGGCTTTATTGACTGGAGTTAACGGATAGTTACGGTGAATTCTAGCAACACGGTTGGGCAACCCGAGCACTACTCACAAGCGAAAGCGGTTGATGGTTTACACATGGTATTTCTACGGTTCTACTGTGAGGTCAACAGAAAACTAGTCAACACGGTTGCCCTATGAAAGCGTAGTCAGAGTACTAATATCAGCCGTGACAAGGATATATCTACCACTGACGAGCTCTAGCAAGAAACAAACTTGCGTCTTGTGTTTCTTTCTGAAAGAGACCGGCCGGAAGGTCTATTTGAGTGCAAAGGCCTTGATCAAATATGAATGATGTTTAGATTAAAGTTTACCAAGTCCCTGACTACCCGCCAGTAGTTCTTTAACTAGCTACAGCGACGCCTCAGTTAGTTTTGGTCAACCGTATATTCCACGTTCCCATATCAGTTTCCACACTCTCTTTACATCAAAACCAGTGGTATTCACAATGACAGTTCATCATTCTATCGCGGTCATTATGACAAACTGGGCAGCCTTGGTCACATTCAACAATCACAAGACAGCACATGTTGTGTTCATCTGCTAGGCGCAACTGCGCGCCAAAAAGATTGGAGACTAGGTACCAAGGAGTCCACGGATTTGTACTATTTGTACTATTTGTACTATTATAAACTAGTTTCATCGAGTCAGATGTAATTGCCATCCTTGACAATATGGGTGTTAGTTAGGCTTAACAGACCAACTTGTCATTTATTGCAGGAGGCATGAATCAATGTGAACAGATGGTAAACTGTTCAGTTGTATTTATTTAATCTTGTCTGAAATAAAGTGAGGTATACAGCGACAATCGTCAAGTAGTTTTATCTCCCCGCTAATACAGTTCATTCCAACAGTCACTGGTTGATTACTTTTTGAAGACTGCTACCTCAGAAGGTAGACTGCACCTTAATCTCATTAGAACTTCAGTGGTTTTGTAGCGTTAGCCAATTTTAAAAGCGTTTTATCTTCGTATTCTACTAATTTATTGAAGACCTTTCATTGCAAATCTGGAGGTTTTTGATAAATTCGGTTTCCAGAAGTAAGTTGATGACGTTAACTGCAGCTTCGTTTTTGGGCGCTGCTTACACTTGACACTCAATCTGCTTTTCATACAGATGTTTCTTCCTAAAATCCGCCTTTTTTGTTGCTGGTGTTTGCCGTGACTTTTCAATTTTCCCAATTTCTTCTCATGAATAAGTCATGATATTACCATAGATGGCAATAGACACCTATTTATACCACACACTTTTCTAATACCAATCTTTAACGTGGTGAGCTGGTTGATCTTGTCGGGGGGCCACCTCAAACCAGTGTGATTACAGCCTCTCCAAACTGGTAAAAGTGCTTTCAGTTTTTTGGCTCTCAGTGCCAAAACTGTGAGTCACGAACGAACTATGAAACAGGAGCGCTTTCTATTCAACCAAATGTTGCAAAATGTTGCTGAAATGTGTGGACGCTGCTTTGTCGGGACAAGTCTTGTGATAGCCCCAAATTTTTAAGTCAACACAGCATGGCTCCGCATGTTTGCAAACAGCGTCCACGATCGGTTGTTCGACTTAATTTCAAATTTTTCGGGGTACATTTGTTTTCCAATGACTTCACAAGTAATAAAATGCTTCAATCTATTAAAGTTATTTAGTGTGTTGTCGATAAGCCAAGATCTTCGAAAGCAGTTTACATACGTTTGTATAACGTTTCAGCCGTTATTGGAATAGCGATGATGATGTACCCATCGACTCTAACTGCTGAGACAAAATTGAGAGTTGTTGCTGCATTCATTTGTACGGTCGAGTGGCACAAAAATTATATTTGCTTGGATTTCAGACCGTCTGAATACGACTGGTAGACAAATCGTTTAAAAAAAGTACATGGGTGGTGATACCCACATGCAGTTTACTTTGTCGAGCCGACCGAAGCACATACCTACACGTTGAAGTCATCGCAATGTTTGCCCCTTACATCTTGCAGCTCCATTTTCATGTGCTATAATGATTAAACAACGGAAGGAACAAGAACAAGAAGGCTATGGATGGAGTCCGCTGTAGTCCAGCTAAAAGAAAGTGATTAGTGACCAGAGATCCTGAGGCTTCTGTAAGAATTCCGGCCTCAACCGCGTCTTCAAGTCTGTCTGTTCTGTACTCATGCTTTTATGTGCTTGCTATGTATGAGGTCTGGCTAGAACTCAGTGTTACTTTATTCAGTCGTGAAGTTAATTGTTAACAACGAATATTTGACCTTTTCTCATCGACTCATCTGCTTATTCTATTATTCGAGGTCTTTTCATATGCACCCTATTAAGTGTTGTCTAACGTACACTAAGGTTCTACGTACTTTTCGCTTCGGTGCGCTTTTGAATGTCACAAATTTGCCTCACGTTCTTGGTTGCCGCCACTGGTCTCAGATCAACCTATGGCTAAGTAGTTATTACACTTCTTAATAAATTCTGAAAATTTATCGTTTGTTTCCTAACCGTACCACTTTCTTTCAGTTCAGTGCCCATTAGAACTGCATTTCTGTTGCTGTTCGGGAAAGACTTTGTAAATAGTAAATGGATAAAGTGTCGAGCTCAGATATTCCTGCCCACATCAGTAGTTAACCAGATGGTAGTCATGCCAGTAAGTCACAGGGAGAACAAAAATACGTCGTCTCCCGTAGTAAGGCCTAACCAATAGACACTGACACAATGCAGCTCATAATGACAAGGAAAAACAACTGGGTTTAAAACCGATTAGAGAACGGTTAGTATAGAATACGCCATCAGAGATAAAAAATTAAAGATGGTAAGCCCCCATGACGTAAGTTTCTGAAATAGACAACGAAAGATCTACCAAAAGACTAGGGTCGCCGATCGATACTAATGCAAATTATATAGTAAGAGATTCGGCGACCTATCATCTGGATAGCACGCCATTTTAGCACCAGCTTTTAAGCTCTGGAGGGTAACTGGCATATATTGTGATATGCAGACTAGAGAGCAACGGATTGAAAGCGCAGACATGCTCCATACTAGTGACAGTATAACAGCTACCAAACTTCAATCCACACGTATATAATGTAGCCTTCATATCATCATGCAACAATCAAAATGAGTTGACTAACACATCTGAATCACCAGACCCACCCACACTTAACACAATCTAGACTGCAACCTCAAGCGCTTTTGGGAAATCCACAAAGAGTGTGCAAAGACGCAAGTTGCATTTGCGACCATTTTTATGAATCTGATGAGCTGCCAGCATCCTAGTCAACAGTCACACATTCACCTTTCCAATGCAGCCAGCCAGACTAAGTCCCGGATTACGGAGAGGGTACCCTTACTCCTTGACAACTGTACAATATACGTATCCTCGGACTCTTGCAGTACCGTTTCTTGTTTTAGTATGCAACGAACAAGTTGTAGCGCAGCATTTCCCAAAACTGCGTTCTCTGCTTTAACGTTCCTCTGAGAACCCACCTCCCCTCACTGTCCTTTGGATTTGTCGTTTTCTGATGGCCGTTTGCGCACCTTTTAAGTGCATGCGACAGCCAGCTGGTCTCTGGCAGCTCGAGTGACAGATTATATGTTAATATTAAGTTTGGCAGATTTATGATTATGGATGTGGCTCAATTGTGAAAAGCCATGGCTTCGGCTGAATTCGAACCAGCGACAGAAATATCATGCCTCAACGCGGCAAGCGGTCTACCAGCTGATCAACGAAAACATGCCAGGAACTGGGAGATTTCACATTTGAGCTCGGCTACCCACTCGTTCTACTGTCTCACATGTGGAATTTCCAAGCTTCTGGCGTGGCTTCGTAGCTCAGCTGATAGAGCTTTTGCCGCGTTGAGGGATGGTGTTTCTGTCGCTGGTTTGAATCCAGCCGAAACCTTGACTTTCCCCAACTGGGTTTCAACTAAAAAGTTATAAGCTGTCATTTACTCCGCGGCATTCGACAGTTGCGGCAGATTGCCAGATTGCATGTATCCGATCTTCATGATACATTCTAGTTCTGAGCACAAAACATTAGTGTTTCATTAGAGTGGACCGGACAAACATCGCCTGAGTAAACTGATCGACACAGACATGTTGTTGACGACCACAAACGTTCGATGTCAACTCCCCCCAATATTCGTGCACCGAATAATACTGACGGGTCACAGCTGGAAAGCGGATTAGTGCTTGGTGGAACGCACTTCTTTTATATGTCTAAACCCATTGTGGGACGAATAATTACTTCAATGTTCTGTCGTATGGGCTGCAAAATATTATCAACTTCCTCCGTCAAATTGGCTCTTACTCATTCTGCGCTGGATGCCGCTTGGCTCCATAACTGTTGTCAGAAATTTCCCCGCCAGATGCCTTTGGGCTTTATGGATACAGAAGCAGACTTAAGACGAACAGTAACTGGATATGCAAAAATCGTTTCTCAGGTCTAGTTTACCCAACCACAGACAAAACCACTCATACACTTAGCTTACTAGGTTACTCTAAACTAGTTCGCAACTGTATATAACCAACTTGGTGCCGATCAGCCTATGACTCTGTGATTATTCGCGCGATGAGTACTTCGTGAATTTCATACTTTCTCACCATCACTCAGTCAGTCATGCATCAAATTTTTTCAACGTCTGCATCAAAGCTTTGAGTTTTAAGGATGGTCCACGACGAAGTTGAATCTCGTTCACTGTACGTCTTGAGATCGTGCATAAGTTGTTCGCATACCGGTATCGGACGGACTACGGAACAAACGAGTTAGCATTGGGCTGGCGTTTGCGTCTTCATTGAGATACACGGTTGGAGAGTAAACACCAAAAACTAGACCAGATTCACTCTGAAAATTTTGTAAGTGCATGAATACAAGGTGAGCGCCTTTGCTTTGTAGTTTACCTATCATCAAGGAATTGATGCGACCAACGTTCGTGAAGTAAACGTCTTACCACGCGAGTACTTTTGCTGGTTAACTGAACATCTGAATGACGTTACATGCAACTTCAAATCAGGGATTTTTTGTGTTCGCAATTCTTCGCTTATTCATAACAGCAGCATCAAAGCCGTAACAGCTTGGTTATTTTCCAACCAATGCAGCTCAGTTCCACAGTCCAGCCGTTTGGCACTGATCCAAGTTCACTACATAAATAGAGTCCATGTTACAGGTTGTGTGTACTGTCATTTTCAGTTAGTATGAGCAGTATATTCTATAATTTATTTAGAGGGGTCACTAAGGGACAATAAGCAGTACCACATTTTCATGTAGTCCGCCAAATGTTGGGATAGAATGGGGCAACCGGTTGTATTCATTGTGACTGCCAGTGCAGTTACTCATTTGCCCTACATTGTGTTGTTATCGTTTATGAGCACCTGAGGCACTGTTTTAACCCTAAGATTTAGATAAGGAAATGATTAGAACCATTAACCAAGGTCTTCAGTTTAACATCGCGTACAATGAGGCAGCATGTGGATGACACTTGACCTAATAGAGTGATGCTTTCCTGAAGCAAGCGGACAGCATTGACGAAGTCCTCAAAACGGAGAGTTGTAAAACCGGTTTCTTCACGTATCTACCTGCTGAGTTGTCTAGTATGATTAATTCCATCAGACAACTGATCGTATTATCCCATTCGTCATGGATGGTCATCGAGATGTGCGATTCGTCACTTAATTCAGAGATTAGTGACAACAGAAAGTAAGCTAACACTTCATATTCCCGTGAAAGTAGCTCGTCCTAACGCTTACAGGTTGTCTTGTCTTAACAGCAGGGTTCCTAAGTAACAACCCGTAAGCATCAGTAGGATCTTACA
This sequence comes from Paragonimus heterotremus, assembly GCA_013368495.1. Taxonomy (NCBI): domain Eukaryota; kingdom Metazoa; phylum Platyhelminthes; class Trematoda; order Plagiorchiida; family Troglotrematidae; genus Paragonimus; species Paragonimus heterotremus. The sequence goes on from LUCH01001621.1 coordinate 83,242, forward strand.
TACAGATTAAAAATAAGATGCTTGTCATCGGCAAACTAAGAAGAGTTATTCAGACTCTGCTCCAAGAAAACCATAGTGAAGTGAGCTGTGCAAAATTAAAAAAACTGGGATGACAATATAAGTGACAGCAGGGCAAATTGTCTGTAAAGTGTATAATTTTGTACTGCACCTGTTCTGCAAATGATGCTTCGTTGGTAACGCTTATATATGTCGGTGAATATGTATATACAGATATATATATATATATATATATATATCAAAATGCGCAATGCAGGAAAGAGATCGTAGTCTGGCGACATGCTGCAACAGTGTGGAATTATGATGCAATTATAAACTCTGAAAGGACATATAAAAGGAACTCATTGGTTTCTCCTATGCTACTGTACTAGATTCGATATCGATGAGCGTCGAAATATTAGGAAGTGTTTTTGTTTCAATCATTGTTGAGAAATAGTGTCTACATTGAGTAATATTTAATAGTCCTGTTAAGCCTCTTGAGTATTTCATCTAATTAGTACTGTGTAATTTCAAAATGGTGATCCGAGGAACTGTAGCTAGTGGTGTCTGAACAGAGTAACCATACCATTAGATCCTTTCGGAAAATAGATCTGGTCACCTGACTATAGTCTGGTTAACCGATTAATATGTGCAAGTTGTCGCTCATGACAAGCCCTACCGGAGTATATACCTAGTTTTCTAGTAGCCCCAGATCAACAACAATCAAACGTCGGTCATATTTGCTATAGAATTTCTGTAACTGATATTTGGCTACCAGACGATCAGAACTGCAACCCATACAGCAGGGCCAATAAGTCAACGGATCCAGAATTTACAGACCCAAACGTGAAAGAACTAAGAACTTTCAGCCTGAGCAGTCCATTGATGGAAGTACTAAGATACAATGAGAACCAAAACATTAACTTAAAACAGTGTTGATTATAAATGTTTGGATTTTGGAATGTTTCATTTCGAGTGACGCTTAACAAATTTGGAATGCACATAAAGCTTGTACATCGACCTCCTTTCGATCAGTTTGGCTTACGCTTGTGTGCATGTTATTCACTTTTTTCTCACAGTCAAGCATTTAAGTCATTTGAAGATTGACAGAAAGCCAATCGAGCGTCATACTTTTCTTTGTTCTGGATGTTGAATTACACAATTCCAGAAAAACCTGGAACAGTGGCAAAATATACACAATGAATATAAAATGGGGAATTAAAAACCAGCTGGCTGGAAAATGCAGGGTGCTGCATGATTTACGACTCTAAACGAGTGAGGCATTCCTTCAATCAGTATAACAAAATCAGACAACGCCAAGACTTTGTTAATAGAAATGTTCCGCTTGTAAAAGCGGATCGAAGTGAATAAAACAGTTGTTCTCCAGGACACCGTGATGCCTACAGAGTGACTGCTTATACATTGAGAGAGAAGGATATTCTTCCATAGTGAGACACATGCAAGGGAAAAGAAACAAATCAGCACAAGCCTCACCTTATGAAAACCACGAATCGTTAAGAAGTAGGAAGTAATCAGTAGGGATTAATCATTGATTGCATCATTCGACAGTTTCAACTAAAGGACGGACTATGAATGGTAATTTATTGCACGATACGTGTTGATCAGTAGAGGTTGCACTCACTCGTCAACCCACGGCGTGGGGACCGATGTGGTTTCAGCACTGTAAGATATTTTGTAAGACCTTTCCGTCAGACACCACACCTGCGGTTCTTTCATTATGCTGATATTAGATGCTCTAGATTCCTCATCACGAATTTCGATAACGCTCGGCGTGGCTAACAGATTCGACTTTGGTTCCTGGTGCGCAGCATATTGGACACTATGTATTCTTTCACTACGCCATTGGTCATGCGGCTGAATGGAGCGTAACCGTTAGATGAAAGTAATTATATAAGCATTTAACTGAGTAGTGCTGGATAGAAATCACGAATACATATATAAATTTAGCTTATGCATACACCTTGCATTTCCTGACCTAAGGTGGTCAACCCGTGAATATTGCGCAGCCTGTTATTAGTGAACAGGCTGAGTGAAACAATTTATTATCTCTCTCGATTAAAATAGCGCAGCAGCTCAAAGGGTTTACTATTTGAGTAGAACTGCCTGATGACTAACGGTTTGCCACAAACCGTTTAATGGGTATTTTCTGGTTTAGATGAACAGTTGCCTCAGATGGAGTCACCATTTTGAAAGCAACGGTTTTCATGATCGACGGGAGGGTGCGCTATCGTTTGCACACCAAACCGGTATCATTCAATCCATGTCAAAAGGTTCGTAAGGAGGCCAGAGTTGTATTACTGTAGAAAGTAGGTTCATATCTAAACTGGTTAGCTTTACAGGTTTTGAACAAATCCCTGAATTATTTTGGAGGCTAACAACGTGTGTTTTTGCTTCCGAAAGTAGGTCTATACTGGACGAACCTCCACAAAATTCGGTTCACCCCCTTAAACAGACCAGTATATGGAAGTCCGCTCACCCACACTTTCAACTTCAGCCAAACCAGTTCATACGCCAAGTGGAACCTCAGCCGACAACCGTTGCCAGATGGTTAATATACTGCGCACTCGTTTGATGCAGTTCTAATTTGCAGCAATGTTCAACTTTTTAAGTAGTGTGTTGGAATACCTTTTATTGGTACTTTCATAATGTGCCCACAAACATGACTCAACTGGTGAACGCACTTTTCAGTAGGGTCATTACGTATGCAACTGACTACTTAGTTAATCTAGTTGTTTAGATAGCTGCTAAATTTTCCTTTAAAGCACTGTTACTCCTTACAAATCAACGGTAGCTGAAAGACTGAAAAACGACATTGACGTATTAAAGATTAACACCATTCGTGGCCAATTAACCCATGTTGGGGTACAGTGAGCCAATAAATATTTGAAAAATGATGGGAAAGGACAGGTTTGTAATAGTACATCGTTAACCAGCTTATTTTGTCGAAGAAGTGGTTGGTCATTTCCCAGTGTCTAACGCAGCATCATGTAAACTTAAGACTCATAATGGATTTGTCAGTCGTTAGAGCCCTGTGTACATGATTGTGTTTTTTTTTGTAACTTAACTAATACAAGTTTGCCTTGCCAATTGTGCTAAAGCTCAGTCGATGCGCCTGCTGTTCACCAATTTTACAGACTGTGTAGTAAAAACTTGCACAAGAGAACCAACTCAACTATTTTCGGTTTGGCCGTAATCACGGATTTCCTACCATGTGATGATTCTTACTGAGAGTTTGAAATTTTTGAAAAGTCATCAAACAATACTTCGCAGGGACACTGACGTTAATGTTCATTTAGTCGAAATGGATTCCGTTGTGTCCACGGTCCCTTACTTTTTAACCATACGATATTCAAGATGACCGGAGCGTATCGCAAGGAGTTAGCAACACACTTCTTTTCCCGACTCCTTGTTCTTCTCTGTTTGGTGGGCTAACCAGACCAATGGATTAAAAGTTTGTTAACATGCACTCTGTGAAATTGCAATCTGCTCTGACCCTACCAACGCGTTAGTTAAAATGATTGCTTATGCAGAAATCTTCATAACACTTATTGAAAGTGTTCTAAAAGTAGTATTCAGACGAGCCACGAGGGTCAGAAAAGTAACAGACATTAACATCCGGTTAATTTCCGGTTCGGTATTTGCAGTAATAAGCATATTATGTATTGTAACTGTATACATTAAGCAGCGGTTTCAGGGTATATGAAAAGACACAGACACAAACTTTGACATTATTTCCCACGACGGGCGTGTATCCAGATTCGTTGGCATCAGTGCATCGCAGGTCTGTAATAAACTGTTCCGCACAGTGCATATACACTTTTCCAGTCCTCGTTTCCATCTGTGGGTCTTCCGGGCTTGGAAAAGTTTTACTTAGTTTCCGCAACTTCAATTTGTGCTAAGCTACACATGCGACACTAATATTAAACCATACCTTCAAAATATTGGATCACCCGTTGGAAGAATTACACCTCTCCGGCAGTGATACGAATTCGATAGAAATTCCTTCAAACATGGGCATCGAATTCATTTGGAGTCTTGTGTGATGAATAAAAGGCGACAAACAACACGCGTTTTCAACCGTGTTTACCCATCAGATATCTACTTCAGTGTGTCTCAGTGATCCTAACGCAAATGAGTGCTTGTTAGTCGATTGGTTGGAAATCCTTTATTGGTTACTTACATGCACTTTTTTTAGCACGCCGTTTGTGAACTTGCGGATGAAAAACGACTAGTGAAAGACATTTAATTGAATTCATCAGTATCCGCTTGGCGGCACAAACAGAAACATTTCCGAATGAGGGTTATTTGTACATAGAGCATATTATGAAAATATGTTTGATACAGTAGGATAGACGTCACATCCAGTAGAGATAAATTCCTGTTGATCATGGCAGACGGTGTTATTCATCTCATACCAGAAATCTTAGAATAATCTCATTTCCTGCAACTGATCGTCTTCCATCCTGATGATGAACGGGAACTGCGAATTCTCTTCTGTCATATCCCCACTTAGTAATGTTCTAACCAGACAGAAGTGAGGCAGATAATGTTCCGGCTAATCTCCTTCTGTTCTAGCCAGGTCTTACTGGACAGTCCAGAAATACAACTGACATTTGCAAACTTCTTCTATCGAGTAAGACATCAGAAAGTGGTAGAAGCTGCCAAAAACATCAAGGAAGTGTTCAGATGAAACGGCCTTTTACTAATAGATTCGTTGTTATTATTCATTGTATTTTTCATGGAGCATGTCTAAGCAAAAAGTAGATAATCACTATGGTCATCCATCTCCTTCAAATAATTTAATGACACAGTAGACTAAGAGGTTTGTAGATGATTACAACTGTGTGAAGCAAAAACCCACCATGATACTTTGACCGGTTGACATCGAACAGTCCCCTAGTAACAAAACCAGCTTCGAAGAAATGTTATGTTTTGTCGTGTTGAAAGATTGTGCATGCGTTCTATCGACGTGTTTGTTCTTTTCGCCTTAGTAGCCGCTACGTATCAATCGCTTGAACTCAACTCTAAGCCCGAATCCTCCAGAAATAATCTTCTTCAGTCCACCGAAGAAGGCAACAGCATTTTCAATTATCGAATGGTTTAGATAAACTAGGCAATATACTCATATAATCGGGTCATTTGATCACTTAGTTTAGGAAAGTACCTAAAATAAGTGGCTGACAGTGACTGCCTTCTGTGTTTGAAAATCAGTGTAATTAAAGCGCCATAAATGCAAAAACAGTAATCAAAGTGGGTAAGATGACTGGCTACTAGAAGTTGCTTACTGCGTGCTTGATAGCAGCTAAGAACTTACCGTTTCAAATTGAGTCTGGCTGATTGTATGTCATAGGTGGTGAATGTTCGCATGAAATACTTCTCGGTGCAGATGTCTGGATTGCACATTATGGTATTATAATGGCCTCGGTAACAAGTAACATTCAAAACCTCAGTATATCAGACCGATTTCTTGAGAGGTGGTAGACAGTTTGAAAAGCGTATGTCCTAAGGACAGAAACAGTAGTTTCAGCCAAATGAGCACCGATCGCGCTTGAGGCCGTTTAAATCACACCAAAGACCAGCGACGCAGAATTGTGCTCACCTACTCTATCAGGCAATGGTTTTTGGCTTGATTAAGACACGATATTCGACACCAGAATGCAAACGACTTTACAGGAAAATTTAGTTATAACATAACAGTGAGGGTTAAACTGAAGATCGTGCACAAGTGGGATGCAATGTAAGTTGTTTAGAATTACATTTGAAGTATTTTGCGATAAATTTCGTATTTGGATGTCCTTCGTGAGGATGACAAACATATTCACAGCAATTACTAACAGCGGTTACCTGCGTTTCACAAGGACAGCCTACACAATCGTTATTGCTGCCGCGACGACTAGAACTGTATATATTTCATTTAAAAAAGCGCACAACTTGTTTCAAATTTAATGGGAATCTCAGAAGGCCCTGTGATATGAGATCTCAAAATAAACGTCTCCTTGTGTCAATGAGTTATTTTGACCTTCTTAGTTAGAAAGCGTGTTAACGAAACCAGCGTCATGTTTACAATCCCATCGCATGAACATACATTGCACATTTCTCAGCCTTCTTGTGCAGGATTGAAGAACTTCAGCACCTTCCCCGAAATACTAATGCCAGGGCTGGCCAAATCATCATACGTGACTACTGACGTGTAGACATAGTGGTCAGCACGGTTACTTTACAAAAGCTTGGTGGAGTCCTAGCCTTGAGAATGGTAAGCACCCCAGTGGACAGAATTTAATTATAATGCTTCTTTTCAAAATAGGCTTACCGAAATACCTATGAGAACGTGACAGGTGCAAACATCTATGCTGTGTTTACTTTATATGTCTGACTAATAATATGAGAAAGGGAAGTCTTACACTAGGATTTAGTGGATCTAGACGCTATATACAATTCAGGTGTGAATACGAAATCAAAAAGTGATAAAAAATGAAAACAACTGGCTCACAGTAGTTCGTGAAGGTGCGTCGTTTAGAGCTTCACCACACAGACTGGAGTGTCCAATTGATGCGGTCTGCCGTATAGTTCCCACGTAACGTTGGAGATCGCAACGAAGATAATTCCGACGACAGATGAGTTTGGAAATGTACTGAAATAAAGGCGGATTTCGTTAGTCGTTAACTCTCCCAAAATCCGTACACACGGGACGCTGAACGCAGAGAGAGAACACAGGGCTCGCGACTTTAGTAGTGTAATTTTGTATTGTTATTTGATTCGAGTCACGTGATTTAAACAAGTGTACATGTGAATTTGAGGAACGTGAAAATGGTGAAAAACAGTGGGAATTAGGTACTACAAAATGTCGTACAAAACGTTACAAGGAGGTCTGAGTGACCGTTCCGAATAAAGGTCACATGGCGCACACGGAAATGGTTGAAGCAAAAGGTCTCGCTGTCGCATAACATCGTAGGTGTTTACAGAAATGGGTATTTTACGGCGTTTTTAACGCAGTGTCTTATTTCCACGCACCACAAACCTCACTGGGTGGGCAGTTTGTATTTTATTCAACGTCATGCCACTGAAGTCCTCTCCTCCAAAATCTGTTGTCAGCCCAACGGTCAAATCATTCTTTAGTTTGGAAGTTAAGAAGTAATCACGACGAAAACAATGAACTTGAACACAAACAATTATAGCTGATTAAGATTTCTGAAGTCCTGTTGCCTCTACACATTTATCCATAAATGGCTATTGGACGCACACTTGAGTTTGCGACAAAAGATATTTGAACATGTTTGCTGTGTCACCCTACCGTTTTTACTATATACACGCCTTCGACTGGAAATGCCTGGTTTACATTCCGAGATCAGTTGAAATTTGACACTTGTTCAGTTTGCTGCAAGTGTATTCTTCAGCATGACACCAGCACAATCATCAAGAGGTGGAGTGTTGATAAGATTACCCCTTCCCAAAGGGGCGATTTGAATACTTTTGTTTGAAAAGTGCTGAATAGGCACAACATGCCTTGATACAGACCTGACTCACACTCAATTGACAGGACTTTGAAGTCATGTAAAACATTACAGCTATTCGACGTGAGCTACTCTAAAGACTATACGTGGAAAAGTGTAGGTCATTTTTTCTTGAAACCGCCGTGTTTGATGGCATGACATGCAAGTTTGACGCGTATACACTGACTTCTAGTTAGCTTACCTACCTCACTGAAATTAATTGTGTAACGGACCTGTGAAAGACACCGACGTTCAGCAACACTCACTTGTACTGAATGTATCATCATCATCATGACAGCCATGAGCCTGACCAAAAGGTACTGTGGCTCGGGCCGCCGCTCACCTCAACAGTGACGTCGAATATCCTAGAAGAAAAAGTTACTAAGAAG
>LUCH01001621.1:94568-116585 GCA_013368495.1 Paragonimus heterotremus
TGACTGCTCCCCTTTGGCCTGTCTGACAAGGTTGCACCTGGAAGGACCGGAATCCTAGTCAGCATAGTCCGCCGGATCAAAACAGTACACCAGCCCACCACCTCGTCAAGGTAGCAGTATAGGTCGGGTACTGAATGTATAGTTTCTTAAGACAGGCATGATAGTTTATGGAGCATTACAACACACTATTTAGTTGCTTGATCTGTGTGACATGTCGAGGCTTGACTGCCTCGCTGGTCAGTCACCCCTATATTAATGACGTCATAAGCAGACTCACCTCTACATGATTCTCAAAGACCTAATGTAATGTAAACCACCCTGAAATTGACTACGACACAAGCGAGGTTTATGCCACTCGGTAAACTCCTATTCGAACAAAAATATCAAAGGCAAAGTTGTGTCATACTAAACAGAAGCCAAGATCAGTGACATCCAACTGTAGAAGAGATCCAATTACGAAAAACGTGGACTTCAGTTTGTTTCAAACAAGCGAAAGAAACAACATGCTCAAACGCGTCAAATGTTCTATCGGCTGAGTCACGAAGCCGTAGCCGATGGTTCACAAATTTCAAATTTGGAACTATTTACCCACGCACCCAAATTTGTCGTATGGAATCCACCAAATGATTCAAGAGGATGATCGTCCAAACAGAACATAACACTCGGCGTGTTTGCGCATGTTGCTCATGTTGTTGGTTCGGATCCAACCGAATTTAAGAGCTTTCGTAATTGGGTCTCTTTTAAATTATCATATCCGCCAAGCTACCTATCAGTGATACAACGTCCAAATTAGTGGTCTCATCGTGACCACAAGGTTATCATATGTGAAGTAATAAGTACTCTGTACAGTCTGTCAGTGTAAACCCACAGGGAATAGAATGTGCGTCCGTGGATAGGCAAGACATTTCGCGAGCTTATATGACATTCTAGAGGAAACATAACACAGCATGGGAATACGAAAGCTGAAATTAGTTGTAGCTGGTGTTCAATGTATAGATGAAAACCAATGTGCCTCACCACTCATCAGTAACACAGGGTGGTGTAATTGGATGGCAACCGCTTCGACCGTCGTTTTGTTAGGACGTTGTACTGACCCTGGCTGCCGTCTGGGCGCTTCGTAGACGACACGAAAAGACTGACTACAGTTCACAATATGACTTGTGTCTGCCAGATGTTTTACGATAGCATTAGTTGTTGACTTTCTTACACCCAAATTAAGCCATGTTGGGTGAGGCTGCGTTATGCGTTTACCAAGCTACCTGGTCGTGCGTTCACGATACTCTATCGCACAATAGCAGGAGAAAGTTTAGTCAACCATAGTTTGGTCGTGGACAGGTATCTTGTCTTTCGCGTTTGGAGATAGCATGCGCGTACCTGAGAACCATAGTCGCAGTGTCGCGGCCGGAAAGATTCTCAGTAATGCGTTCTACAGTCCATGGTTTAGAACGTCTGCTGCTAGATCGCCTTTGAATGGTAGGTTAACGAATATAGCTTTATTATGCACCCGGTCAACTAACGGACGTGATGATCTTTCCATGGTGCTTCTAGAAATTAATCCTTTAAGATAGCCATTGTATTCCAGGGTATGAGAAACAGGAGCAAACTCTTTCGAATAAATTTTCCTCGCTCTGTTTGTGAAGCTGTGTATAAGATTCCTCTCTTGTTTCAGCGGTAAAAACTGCTGAAATTAGTACAATCCCTTGCCATGTTGATTTTCATTAAGCAGTTCGTTTCAGAGAACCGTCTGTTAGTCTGCTTAAACTAACATCGAGTAACCGAAACAAGCTGTTCGTTTCTATTTCTGTAGTGAAATGTTTAGAATGACGTACCATGTTAAGTAAGCACAGGATATTATCGATTTCGTCCCAGCAATCCCTTATCGCCTATATGTCATTCACAATACAGCGATAGAAATGCAAGCTATTGATCCAACTTTTCATCTGGTCGTGTTCGAGCTTGCTCATACATATACCGTCCAGTAAAAGACCGAAGGGGATCTCATAACCACACCACCAGTTTGTCAATAAAGCGATCCATTAAATATAAATTGCAACTTGAACGTGAAACGAAGAAGCAACTTCTTCAGAGTCGAAGTTGGGATCGCTAGTCTAATTTCGGACATCTCACGAGTGATCAGCGGTTTCCATCAGTGGCACGTTTGTAAACAGCGAGGTGACGTCAAACGAGCATATGAACCTGCTATCAACATATATACCTTTTACGGGCTCCACGAATTCAAACGTATCACACAGACTGTGTTGACATACAAGTTGGCGTATGGGTTCTAAAACCTTCACGAGCCAATTGGCGACGCTATGACAGGGAATATTACACATGTCCACTATCGGTCTGAGCGGTTGATTAGGCTTGTTATTTCTCTTTAATCGCATCTACTGTATAACCTTCACAACTCTAATCAGCTGACGATCAGTTTTCCGGGACTCCATCAAATGATCCAGTCGATCGACTGCCCAAGCAGGATTTATCGATCAGTTCTCGCTGGAATCCACCAACGCCATTATCAAATCTGCCAAACTACTTGTCTCACAAAAATGGACAATTGAAAGTGTTGTTAATCAACCAACAGACGGCTACGTTACCTACATAAATCGAGTCGCCCAATATTCTGTATGCACTTTTTGCGAAACAGCTCAATTCTTACAGTCAGTATTTAATATGCTGAACTGTTGGTTTCCTCCCTGAAAGTCACACTGACTGCAGAACCGGTCGTAGGGTATTAATTTCAAGTGAAACTTACTTTGCTTGATTTGGTTTGCCGGTACAGCTTTAGGCTGTACGCAAGCGCTGTTCTAATCATTAAAGCACTTCCGACCGAGAATCCGTAGATAAACTAAAACAGATATAATTAATTATTCATTATCTCAGCGGGCACTGCTGAGCGTATTGTGCAAGGCAACACAACTGTGACGGATCCACTTACTGTTTCCATCAAGGTTAATCATACTGTTAAACAAGCACAATATGTGCATGACTATCGAAAAAACGCACTTATGTTTTTGAACAAAGGAAATTCAACTTCTTTTCAAAACAAACTGTATAGCTGATTGAATGAATGTTTACCGTATGAAATGCGGATAGGGTACACAGTGCACTTCATAAGGCGAAACAGGTGTGAACAAAACCACTGCAGAGTAGTTTTCAGTATTGTGAAACAACGGTTACAGAAGATCAAAATTTTAAGGACAAATTTATTCAGCTGTCTTGGTGAGTTCACTTACGGAATAAACCTGATTTTGTGATACACATCAGCTATATGCCTTTATTTTGAGATGGGTTTAACATGTGAATGATAGTCTACTAAGGTACACCGCATTATTTAAAGTCTTCTGTATTTTAACTTATTGTCATCAGTAAAATTTTAGTTAAATCCTTAGGTTGAGGTCTAGCCATCCAAAGTTGTCTTTAGGAAATAAGATTAGAACTGGCCTAGCTGTAACCTAATCCAGTCCGCTTTGTTTTGTCTGTCCAGTCGACCATCTAACCGAAGTGTCCTGAAAAGTATGAATATACCACAGAAATTCTGTCACAACTGAGAGCACAATAGTATATTTACGAGTAAATATTCACAGTTATTTGGATGATAAATAAATGCCATGTTAACGAAATTCTCTCAAACGAAGAAACTGAGAACAGTGTGTGAATTACAGTTATGTTTGACGTGAAGGTGCTTCTTGTGTAGTTCGTAAATCGGTTGGACACATTTTTTGTTCAACAGCATTGTACATTTGGATGTGGTCGTTTTTCGTTACACTCTAAACATACAAAGTTGACTGCAACTAAGTATCGAAAACAGCGCTAACAGTATGCATCGAAGATCATGCAAAGACTTCCATCTTCCTCTGCACTTATTTGGGGCAGGGGTACTGAAATGTGACTAAATAAAGAATGCCCCTTAACAGCAAAAAATCATGTGGTCCTTATCATAACTGTAAAAAATGAACACGAAACGGTTGGGTTTTTTTTAATAAATTGAGGTTCATTGACAGTCCTTAGACAGCGGTTGAAATTTTCCAAGTTTTTTGTAAGAATGTGGTTCATTCTAATATCAGTACAATTATAAATGTTTCATCAAGAAACGTCATCACGAACCACAAAATTCATTGAAAAAAGCAGTTAAGGAACGGCAGTGAAGACTAAGACTATACGGAATAGCTTATTAGACGCGAACCGAACGTTGACTGGATGTTACGTTACATGGTTAGGGTAAACCTTTTGCTCGTTTAAAACAGATAGATTCAACAAAAAATAGTCCATCAGACCATTCTGGCAACTGCTGAGTCGATTGCTATGAAACTGCACAACCACAACCTGTGTTGTCAAAAGAAATTTATTCGATCCTTGCTAATTCTGTGGCCACAGATTAATCATTTCCATTCCAGCTACACAAGCATTTGACCCTGACCGTGTGACATAACGTCCAGTCAGCATCCGTTCTGGGTCTAACCAATTATTCTGTGTCCTCTAGCAGTAGTCTTCAATGTCATTCGTTAACAGCCAGTTTTTGGTTCTTGTGGTTTGTCTTGATAAAACCTTTGTAATTGTATTGACTTGAAAGAGAGGGACATTAATTGAAAACAGTTGTTCGTCACATCGTTACTTCTGGTCTGATGGGGATTTTCTGATAGGTTCTGATTCCTTGGTTTTCTTCTAACACTGATGCGTCATTTTCAAGACATCCTCTTGATCAGTAACGTTACTGCCACTCGTCGATTTGGTTAAGGGAAAAATGTCTTAAGTCTGTCCGTCTTTATTTTTAACATCTTTTCAGACGCACAGATCATCGTAAACCCTGCTAGTATTATATTGATGTATGATAGTTATTTGTTGTCTTGTAACTTGGATTTGGATAAGTTTGAACGACCTCATTGTATTTTACGACCCGATGATTTGATGTGTATTGTTTGATATTATTAAACCCACTTAATCATTAAATGTCTCATAGAAGTCATTTAATCCATGAACCCGTAGGTTACTGATAGATTAAAATTCCATCATATTAGTTAATCAACCAAATGAAAACAATGATGTAGGAACCTATTAAGAAACAGGCCCAAAACCATACAAATATATTGGGGAGTCTATATGCAAAACTCTGAAAGCAGATTCTTTCCGTCCACTTATTAGATTAGCATATCACACCCTTTAGAGTATATTACGGTGGTAATGTAAACGCGAATGAAAATCAAGTTTACACTGAAAGCATTATATGAAATATGCAGTCTGTACCAAAATCAACAGTGGGATTAGTGGAAAATTGGAGAAAAACTATTTATCCTTTTAATGTGCTCGGGATCTGCATATCCTAACTAGATGGAGTCAATCAGAAGGGAAGAATAGAACTGTTGTTCTAGTTTCAAAACTCACATCAGACAGTCCGAATATAGTATTTCGAGGAAACTCGTGAGGAATTTGAAACGAAACGTTAAATAACAAACCTGAGCATTTATACCTCACAGAAAAATTCAATACGTCCATAAGGAGCACTTTGTAGACGGCAGTTTAATTTGACGATCATCCGTAAAAAAGATACTGAGAAGTTGCCATGTACGTATGAAACAACATGAACTTTTGAGTGTGATGAATTGACTTCGTGGGGTTTTGATTTGTCTAAACGGAGTTCATTGCATTTCCTAAAGGATTATCAAGAGCTTGCTGTTGTTTGATTGTACGTGCAATATCAAGAAGCATTACTTGACCTGTAATTAACTAACAAGTTAATCGAGTAATGTCAGTTGCCGGTCCGACCAAAACTTTATTTTCTGGTTGGGTACTAAATGGACTAGTTTAGATCGAATTCCGTAACTACGCTTGTGTTTCCGACCATAGATTATATATATATATATATATATATATATATATATATATATGGAGGCATAACCCTTCATTTTAGTACGACTTTAGCACATGTTACAAAGTTCAGAGACCTGACTGTTGGACAAAAGTTTTCATACGCCATACACATCACACGCCGTACAGACGATAAGCTGTCCGGGAGCCCACACGCCCGTTTTGAGACACTTGAAGCCAATTGAGGTGGGTGAAATTCGTTACGTTTCACTACCGTCAAAGAGTTTTATGGATCATTCCAGGGATTCCAAATACCGTTATATTGGGGTATTAGTACTCATTCTTTGCGATTGCTTATTTATCAGGTAAGGCCCGTTGGTTATGCTGTTAACCTACAAGCAAAAAGTCATGTCCCAATTCCCAATATGTGGGGTGTCCAATGGCACTGGACCATCCACCACCGCCACATGCGTACCTGGAGTAACCGAGCAAGCTTACATCAACTGAGATGACTGAGGCGAATAGAAAATCACTTCTAAAGACATCCATGAAATTTGTTGAAGTAAAAAGTGGTGTATATGTTTGGTTTTATGCTCACTATCCGCAGTTAGCTGTTGGACTGACCTCTAGCAGCAGCACCTCCTTATAGCTGGACAATCTTTAGTCCTAGTTGAATGTTTGCTTGATTGTGGATCAGATAAGGTCTAAGCTTTAACAACTATCATCGGCTCACAGGTCAAAAGTTGAGTGGTGGGCTAATGATGGCCTTAGTACCGCTAGACACACCAAGTCTCATTTTTATAAATTACTTTATAACATTCTGTAAATGATTTCGAATGCCTTCTTCCAGGAACGGCACGATCGGTTTTACTCAGCTGAATGCAAGCGTACTTAAACTTGTTTTGCCCGCACCTGGCAATACGTTAAAGAGTATGTGCACGTGATCATTTATACAAAACACCTCGTAATATGTGGCCGAAGTGAGATATTCAAATTCGATAAACGTTTAGGTAAAAGCGGCTCTTGGTGAAGTCCTCACGTTTTCAACTTATTCCGTTTGCACATCCACCCTGATAAAAATCCTCACCTTATTTCCAACGGAACACCTTACAAGGTTTTCCTTTTGTTATGTAAAATATAGTCAAAACGAGTGACATTTTTCGACTCAAGCCTTGTCCTGTCTAGAATTTCAGAAATCTTACTGTTCTAGTGTCGAGTAAATTTATATTTTCACGCTTCATGTATTCAACAGCAAAATCACTGTTGCTGATAGACGTTTCGGAATGTGGTTGATAAGTATAAAGCGCCATATACATCTGATTACAGTCAGACAAGTTTGTCAACCGGCCCCTTTCGGAAGTAGGTAGTCTAATCGAATGTCACTCTTGCTGGAATTAACCAGTGGTGCATATCATTGACATGACCAGGATTTGAGCTCAGGTCCACTTTCCTCTGATGCAACCATACTGATAATTGTGTACTCGACCTCACAGTATGCTGAAATAACTTGTGAGATAAACTCGTTTGAGAGGAACGTTCCACTGAGCACCAGAAATATGCTCTTCGCGATGCAATGACAAACCGTAACTTACTTTAGAGATCGCAGGAAATTTAGCTGATTCTAGCTTGTTCAACGACTTAAGGAATATGCGAAAATAGATCATCTGCTTCTCTATCACTGTACTTATTTATCCCAGCACCAACTAAGGACTGAGGCCTTTGATTGAGTTGCTACAGGTAACCTTTTAAGCAGTTGAAATGATGTACCCTGCTCATACTCATCAACTTTGGGACTGTTCTACTGGTGTTTGATAAATCACAAGTTAAAGTGTAGGTATACAGTCAATACATTGAACTTATTAGTGGAGCAGCCAGTTACATCGAAGTAATCGTTTCTATCCGGTTAAGTTTTCCACTCAAATGGTACCTATATTAGAAAGAAGACTTCCGGGAAATTCTCTGAATATTTGTGCCTGGTTTATTAGCACACTGAGACACGGTGTGCGGTGCGCGTGAACCCTTCACCTTTTGAATCAAACGCAAGGTATTTCGGATTCACAGAATCCCAATCAAGTAGTATTGAACCAAGATAGCTACCCAGGCCGTTGAAATCAGCTTGACAGAAGTTTCGAAATATAGACACTCATTGGTTGTTGTGAACATGGGCGAACAAGATCAGTGGCGAGGAAGAAGTGATCACTGTGCACAAGTGCCCGATTTATAACCACTCTGTCAATTAGAGAATTCTCAGTTTGGAAACTAGGTTCACCAAAGAGATAATCTTACAGAAACGATGCCACATGGATGCGCTAACATGCTATCTGCACGCTTTTCGTCCTATCATCATTGATAAAGAAGTCAAGAATCCCTTTTCACAGTAAAGTGGTGCATTGCTGGGCAGTTCATGTTGAGTGCATGAAGTTACCTATAATGGTACGATGAAAAAATGCTGTAATCTCAGAAAGCTTTTTAAACTTACGAAAACAGCGTTAACATCGGAAGTGTTGCGCGAGGACATACAGTGAATGATCCTACATTAGAAGTTTGTCTTGACCACAGGATGCTAGTTCAAACAGCTGAGTTCCACGTTTATAGGACGAACAAAATTCCTCGATCACAGTGGGTTTCGAAAAGCCCTTATCAAGGAAGATCACTAAGACCCAGTCTGTCTTAAGCTTAGTCATTTCGATAAAATGACTATGCAGAGACACTTAGTTCATCGTCAGTGATGTCACCTGTAAGCCATGTCTTCACAAGAGCAAAGATATAGGGTTGAATGTCATGAACCAACTACGTGATTTCTTTTGACATATTGACTAGACTCAGATGGTTTGCATACACAAAACTGAAACCTGTTTCCTGGTTCAATTTTGCAATGAGAGAAAAAAGATTAAGTGAAAGTCTTGGGAAATGATTGGGGACGAGAATGCAGATGACAGATGACCAGAATTCTTTTATTGAACTGACATGTAAACCTCCCTTCGCGACTGCAGGCGCGACATCAGTGTGAAAGGGTATGTCACCGACCTTACGTGGCGACTGACTCCCGTTTTCGACGTCACAGCTTATGATCCCTGTGTTCCTTTCAAATTCCCCAATTTGAGGAGATGATTGGAAGTTTTCATTCACAGAAAATCACACTGTTTCAGCTGTTGAGGATGAAGCTTCAAAGATCGCAATACGCGTGGTTTTGTGGGGCAAGTCTATGTCTAACTAAATGTACCAAAAACATGTCTTTTGATTCCTGAGGTAGATCACCCCAGCAGTGTTCTTCTGTTCTGCATTCTTGGAGGAAGAATTTTGCGCAGTGTCGTTTAGCAGACTTAGGGATGAGTAATAGGGAAGACGTTTTTGGAGCGACCCCTATGCCCCAAGCACTTGTGCATGGGCCTTTAGGGTTGATCGTTACACTGACGTTAATAGACAAATCTTTACTCAAGCATATGTGGCTAGATAGACTCTGTGGGACAGAAAATGCAACCCTAGTCGTCAGTTGTGGTTTACAGTCGACACTGATGTGTTTTTGTCTTAGTGCTGCAATCA
Source organism: Paragonimus heterotremus (assembly GCA_013368495.1). NCBI lineage: Eukaryota > Metazoa > Platyhelminthes > Trematoda > Plagiorchiida > Troglotrematidae > Paragonimus > Paragonimus heterotremus. Next base: position 103,920 of record LUCH01001621.1, read on the forward strand.
CTCCTTTTCCTCTTATACAAGGAAAGACCAATGAGGTGCACTTAAGTTGACATTGGCGGCTTTCTAATTCAACAACTTTTCAACCAAAGTTTCGGAGACCAGTTTAACAGACAAGCCTACCATAAGGTTGCGTCTTTTTAGTTAATTTGGTTCGTAGTCTACCCATGAGTACGAGATTCATAGCTATCGATGAAAAAATATGCTAAGGTTGAATTGTCTAGTCGAGTTGAAGGAAGTGTTTCGGGGATTCGGTTACATAAAACAACCCTTTTCTGTCTGAGAGTTTAAACTTTCATTTTAGCCGTAGCATTTTCCGTATGTCATGTTGAGAGAGTTACTGTCTTCCCAATGACCGTAACACCTTGAAGGACGTAAGCTACAGACTTACTTGAGAACCCGAAGTTCAGTTTTATTTCGTATAAAGTCCGCCTGTACTAATTCGCTATACTTCTTACACAAAATATAAATGGGGACACACAATAAAGAAGCTTACCGCAATTGCGATTACGTTCGCTGCATTCGTTCACTGTTCGCGATATCCACGTGGTCAGTCAGGGCCAAAGAAGTGCTTCTAAACCTGCAGCTAGAGACGAAAAATGGGATAGTAGGAGATGCTCATCGACTGCACCCATCTTCGCTGAAACCAGTGCATCCAAAACAGTACCACTTTTGGGGCGCATGACAATGCATACCCTTTTGTACGGAGACTATTTTATCTAAAACAACATCAGGTGTTCGTTGGCTCTGCGAATGTACGGTGAATTTCATCAACGCTGCATGTGACGCCAGTCACTGCCAGTTGGAAACAAATCAAACAAATAAATACTGAGTGCGAAGTGTCCTAAAATTTTGATAATTGCCCGACATTTAATGAAGTAACACGTTGTGGGATAACAAGTAGTGACATTCTTATGTGGATACTTAGGCACCGGGCACTAGCAGAGCAAAAAGGTAAGACGATCACAGCAAGAAAAGTTGGGTTTGCTGTCGAGCAACCCGCACAGTTTGACGAACACTGTACATTCTGCTTACTGGTCAACTAACTTTGTAATTAGTGTCATTATGCCGTGCCCAAACATTGATTAACAGACTCCCAAAATAACATTATTTACGCTTACGTAAGCACTGCAACTTTTCTCTCACAGCGCACGTTGTACTGTTTTGAAATCAACTTCCAACTTCCTGTGAACACTAGCCTATCTTGAACCCTGAACTCGTTTTAAGGATTCGTGTGGCAGTCAGTTCCTTTGGCTGCGGTTTCTGGTTTTCAGCCCTTTAGTTTTTGACAACAATTTGACGCAACGTACAATCGGTATATTCTGACGTTTGACCGTTAATCTACTGAAGATGTCCTGCCGTAACAGCGATTTGCTGTGCAAACGTAAAACCATTTAGACTGATCATGCTTCGCTGAAGTTAAAGTTAGACTTTCAAAAGTGTGTGGGCGATAGATTAGTACGACCCTAGTTGAAAAACTATTTCCACAAAGTACTATTGAATACAGGTATGAATTCACTGGAGACTTCGTTGGACAACGTGTACTGGCTTAGGTACAATCTGTACCGATACCTTATGATCCGTGAATGTTGTAGTTTTTCTCTTAAAACGCCCCGCTGAATGAGAGACGGCCAGTATATCTTTTTCGACCCGTTTATGCTGCTGTTCGCTGTCCAAATGCCGAATTCAAGCAACCTTCCTTGTTAAGTTCGTACTGTGCTCAAACTGTACTAGCTCCTGTCGCACTGCATCCCGATCGAATCAGAGTAGGCAGTTACTGATCATCGGGTTATCGGCTTCCTGATTTTTTAGTTGCTTCCTCATGCTTTACATTCCACTTCCCTGCTTTACCCTTATGAGGTAATTCCTTGATCGGCTTCATTATAAATTTTAAACGAAATAGAACGCGGCCCCCACAATTGACCATCACGCTAGGTTGTCTGACGGACAGACAGATATTTCCTCATTCTTGCGTATTTTATAGGCTAGGTTTTTTACTTCTATCGAGGTCAGTACCTGCCCAGAAAAAAGGCTTCTACCTCGCGAACCTCGAGTCTATTCGGTTTTAGCTTCATGTTCGTCTGAGAGCAGAACTTCAAAAACGGTTGTAGGTTCCAAAAATGAGCCACAGATTAAGGCATTGTCTGCCATATATATCACATCGCGTGAGCATTCAAACGTTTAAAGCTTCTTTCAAAAAATTTCACTACACTCCATCAGTCCAAACCGCTGACAGCTAAGGACATCTCCGAAGTTGCGTCTGTAAGAACAAACAAGTAGCATCAGTGAACAGTGCAAACGGAATCGTTACAAGTTGTCCTAAATGTTAACCATCTACCTCCTCAAAAGCAGACTAGCCTGTAAGGCACTATATTTATCAGAATACACCAAGGGTGTCCATCAAATACTCACGAGCACGTACAAAGTACTACAGCATACAAGGTTGTTCTACACAACTGCAGCAACTGTTATTTACCACCGCGTGTATTCAAAGTAAGAATGGTCAAGTACCTGAAAGATACAAAAGTAGATATCTATTGTATAACGAGGAAAATTTTGTTATATTAACAAAGCTTTTATATATATTGCATAACGGAAACGTTTGAACGATATAAGCTATTAGGTGAGAATTTACTACCGAATGTTATGAAGTATACTGTGGTTGAATAATTCTCAAGTTACCGAGAAAAACCATATCGAGATGTTGCAAGCGAAAGTTGGCGGGTCCATCAGAACGAATTGACTAGCCAGCAATATGAGGACAGATGTGGGAGAAATAACCTAGGTCTAACCTAACGATTGTTGTACGTAAGCAGAAACAGGTTATGACTGACAGTATCACACTGGCGAATAGTTCTTTTAGGTAGGTTTATATGGTCAACAGAAATTGTCGCATCTCCACCGAACTGGTCTAGGATATACCTTTCCAAATCCGTAGAGGTGCAATATGGTTTATCACGGGATTATTGGATATATTATCTGAACGCTTAGGTCTGCCGGAAATCGAACTCATGGATACTGAGTTCCCTCGTTAGATACTGCGTAGATGATGGGCCTCTCATTCGTCATACATATATCAACTTCATTTGATTCGTTAGTCTGTCGACATATTCTCACATGTCGAAAGGAAATTCGTTAATCACCGAAAGAAAATCGTTTATAGACTACAGAACCGGGACGCGCAACCTTTTTGTACGTCGGTGCAGATGTTACGTAGAACTAGTACTATTGCTTTCCTCTGTATAGACAGGAACTAGATAATGTCTTGGTATAGTTCTAGAACATGTGTACAGCGTTTTCAGTTTACGTCAAGCGGGGGATACCAACAGACCGAAAGAAATCAGAATACATGATTTTGAGGGGTTTACTTTTGCTACCGGTATGTGTTAGTATAGAGGGGCAAAATGGATTTTTGTGAATATCGTTTTGTCTGTGTGAACAGTAGGTACGGCGTTGTTAACTGGTACTGGGTGACTAGCTGGAACAATGACGACGTTCAAACCAAGACTGTCTATGCGGAAGTGTCAGTATCAAGCACCGTCTTCAAACAGAATTCCAGAAGGTTACGAGGAGGTGGGGTGGTGCCCATTTCCAATTCTTTCCGGAATTCGGACTGTTCGGTGCGCCGTTGGCCTGTTGCTAGTTGGTGTTGTCTCCAGACCACTGAGGAACATAACAGATTGATTGAGCGTACCACTTTCACGATGCTGTAGTATGTCGTCCGAAGGGCAAGTCCTGTTTGAAAAATCTAGCATTACAGTTTGGAAATAATCACCACGGCTAAGTCTAGCAAATGAAAATCCGAGCGCAGCAGAACATATCAGTGGCATGCGCCGACATCTCGTTGAAAATATTCCCGTGTTATTTGATTTTTTATCCGACATCAAGGACGTTATTACGGATGAATAACCCTTAATCAATAGCACCACACCTTGGGTAAGTGAGGCGTTCCCGAAAGTGCTTGCCTGATTTTTGTTGACATCACGAGGTCTAAGTAAGACCAAGGGAGTTTGAACTGTTTTCTAGTTGATACGGCATTTCTTTTTGCAACATTGTCCACAACACGAGTCCGAAATTCGCCTGGGGGTTCAAGAACGTGGATGAACAGAAGTTTGGCTCTCAGTGATTGCTGGCAACATTCACAGCTCCCTGAACAAGGGCTAGCGCACAGTGTGTAATACGCATCCACCCTTTGTTCCGGAGTTGATTTTGGTACCAACAGTACCGTCATCAGAACGTCAGCCGAGATGGATTAGCTTCTGGAATTTGGAGCTTCATTCAAAGCTCCTTACTTTCCGCAGTGAGACTAGTGAGTGATCGTGTTTTATCCGGATGCGCTCCGTTGATAAAATGCTTCATAACATAATAGGTAGAATGCGCTGATATTTGTAGTTAACGAATGGATGTAAACGGAAAAATGATTGTCCGAACAGAAGTCCCCTGCATTCAAAGGTAGCGTATAAGTTTATAAACCATTGTGGTTTTCTTCTAACAAGTCTAAAGATGGAACAGCTGAAATGGCGTGAGATAATTCGGTTACAGGTAGCTCAGTTCCAGCAAGTTTCCTTCAGAGATGGCGAACTACTATAAAAAGGCTTTGTAGAAAGTGAAGTAAAGGATTTTCGCCAGCAGTTTAAAAAATGGTTCTCGAAATGGAGACATAATCGACAATGATAGCGTGATGGCAACGTTTAGAAACTTAACTTTTTGACGATGGATGAGACCACATGGAATTGCAGCTGAAAATCAGTCAAATGCTAGTGCTAACCATCCGATACACACTCAAGCATTTTAAGTTTCACAGCATTTTCTCCCGCAGTTGCCCAATTATGATCTTGTTTAGTAATACATAACCGGTTGTACTGGTGAATTGTAACGTAAATTAAGACTGCGTTAACTGCTCATAAAATCGTTAGTTAGGTATCTTTACTGATTGGTCCAACTAATTTTTTTACTTTATCATTGTACATGTATAAATATACATCTGTGTGTGAAATAGAAAGAAAACCTATCAGGTGAAATAATAGCATTGTTCATCAATTTCCTCAAACGGATTATAGTACCTAGGTATTCCATAAATTACACAATAAATCTTAACTAACGGTTGTATGTTAGAAGGCCGACTAGTAGCCAGCCGGTTCCGTTGTATACTTGCGAAGTAGTGAAGAGTTATTTTGATATTTTATGTCTCCTCAACAGCACACACACACTCGAGGATAAAGTCCGCAGTCAGTAAATAAGTAGTAGGTTGCCAGGTTACCTCAGAATACCCGTCCAGCTAGGCTGAGCAATTTGACTGCCTTCTTTCAAGCCCCTTAAGTAGTGGATGTGTCTGCAGTGTACGCATTTATTGACTTGACATTCTGGTGCCCATTTCGATTATCCAGAATGAATGAGTTAGCAAGGTGAGATCAGGTAATTGCTGAATCCTTCCTTAACCGCTTCCGTTGCCCTGACAAATGTTTACTAGTATGCAGATGAAGCATAAAATGGATTAACGGTTTCAGCCTGTTTGACAGTTGGATTGCAGCAACGAAAGCAAGTGAAGCAATATGTAATTTAAAACAGCCTTGTGACTGGGGACAGATTATTTATTAAACGCGGTGTACACGTGATTTATTTCTGTGTTCCAAACAACACCGACAATAGGTCACCCGGGAAAGTTGAGGATCGACCGACAGTAAACGAAGTAATTGGATGAGTGTGACTTTACCGACCTCACACCAGGATATGACAAAACTAGACAGTCGGAGAGCATGAATCATGCGAACGTTCTTAACGGTCCATGCTGAATAGATTGAGCATGCAATCAAAATTCTTAAAACTATTTCAGATAGCGTAACGCAGGTAACGAGTATAGTCTATTGGTAGATGTGACTTAGTAGCTGCATGTCATTGTATGTATATTGATTGAATACGTTACATATATATGTATGAGTTCGAAGAATAAAGCAAACTTGAAAAATACCACGAATTTCACTATCCTAGTGAGTTTAATTTTTAGTCTGTAGTTCCAGCACACAGAATACCAAACTCTCTAATAAAACGGATGGGAGGTTGAAAAACGGAGGACGTGTGCCTCTGAAGTTAGCCATAGTTAGCGAGTTATGCGTCAAACAAGGAAGCCGATTTTGACAATATGGTTAGGGCGTTGCTGAAGCTACAGCGAGAGCACAATCGGTACAGAAGCACAGCAGCAAACCAGTAGGCAGAAAGCTGATCGAAACTTTCATCGACTTCAGAAATTGGACAAAGTTGAAACGGGCAAGTGTCAGTTGGAACCCCTATGAGTATAATACAATTCTTTGGGATAATAATAATAATAATAATAATAATAATAATAATAATAATACATTATATTCGACAGAATTCCATTGTGCAACAGTATGTGATGCCGTAGTACCGAACTTGATGGACTGACATTTCCGTTAACGGTTTGTAGGAGTGTTGCGTTCAATTAACAGTATGAAAATATACGCCGGTTTTTGCCTGTTTTGAGTTTGAGTAGCTTGTGTAGTAGAAAGTAACGTTGTTACGAAAACCTGTGCATACTGATTATGTGTCCAGCGGGTTAGAAACGACTCTGTGAAGAAATTTTCAATGGTTTCAGTAAAATGGACCAAGAAAATAACTGTGATGATAAAAATAATGTAAGTCGAATAACGTTGATGATAGAAACCAAAAGATTAAAACCAAAACTGGCAGGTTAGCAAAAAATAATATGGACCACTATTGAGTATGAATGCATAGTTTCGAGTGTGCAAAACGACAGTTTGAAATAAGCGGTGGAGCAGAATCACGATGATGCAAGTCGAAAATCTGGAAACTGCAACGCAATGGCCCTAAAAGTAATCACAGCGATCAAAACGAACTGATCACGCCTTGCTGCGCAACTGATAAACCTAACGATCTTCGACTGACACTTATTTGGTCTAAACTATTGCGGTAACACTTTTACTTTAATGGATATCAGTGACCCCGTACAACAGTACAACCCTCCTTATCGTGATCGTCAGGAAGAACTCTGTATTTATTCTGCATCCTTTAATTCCTAGCTTCAAAAGACTCGTCAGGTGACGATTAATTTACCCGCAACTTCTCTCAATACACGGGATTCAGAGTGGTCACGTCCCAAATTCAGCAAGCGTCTGATAAGTTTTCAGGCCGCTAAACCACCGATTCCGATCCAGAAAAGACTGCCTTTTATTAACAAGATGACAAAGTACAATCAAGTTTTAAAAGCTAAGCAGAAGAAAAGGTCAACGATCCCCATAGTGAGTTCGTCAAAGGATAGGAAAGATAGTGGCAACATGACCAATTGCATTGATGTATCCAAAAGCGATGAGGAAAAGACTAGGTAAAACACAGGGTTCAAACAAACAAGTGTCCAACAGTAAAAGTTAACCAGAAGCTAACGACAAGTTAACGAACGCTTGACATGTAAGTGGTATTGACCCTTTGGCATATGTTCAAACCAACTTTCATATTTAGACCAATTCATCACTCTCGACTAGGAAGTGCAAATTAACCTTCGTGCAGGAAATTTACCGTTTGTAATGTAAGAGGTAGAATTACCGTCCAAGCAATAAGTAAAACCGGGGAGAATGGTCGTCAACTTTCTATCGTACACAAAACAATCATTAGACACTCAGCGCTCACTGCCACTTCGGAAACTCCTGTAAGCTTTTATTCATCGACCTGGTGCTTCAGTTCAGTTCTGACTCCTTTTAGGCGTTTGTGATTTTCAGCTTTAGTCCGAGTTAATAATTTATTTTTTACAATCGTTTTGTGGTCTTTACGCGCTTCGGTAAATTTCACTAAGGACTACTGCTAAAAATAACCATTCTCCATGGTTATGCGATAACGATTTCACTAGTATTCACCGCCATTAGTTGACACTTGATACTAGTTGGTCGTAAAAGGTCGAATCAGTTCACTGCTCACAAGAATTGCAGTTGAAAAGTTATGGGGACGGAGAGTAACAAGAACATCAGAAATCTGGTTGACAAATGTGAAAACAACTGAGTAGTGCTTACTTCTTCGTTTGAAACTTTTTGAAATTTCAACAGCCTTCAGATTTTCTCGGTCAGCAACGAACTTAAGAGACTGAGACAGCGAGTCCTTTTTCATAGTAAGAGAGTTTGTGGGTCCAAGAGTGAAGCACAACTACTTAAGGGAATGTGGAAAATGTAACACGAACATCTCGCCCAGCAAATATGATTTTTCACCTAAGATTTCAGTACAGTTTGTGTCTCATTGGCTTTACGAAAAGAGACTGATTCACATGTGAAATATGAGTATTGCATGCAAATTACATTTCAACTTTACACCATAGCGATTATTCATTTTATGGAGATAAGTGCATTCCTCAGGAATAACCTTTGGCCTGTTCACGCAAGAACTATCAATTTTATTACTCAACCCAGAATTCGGTGAAATAAAATGTCTTGTTGGGTTATTCATAGCAGTACGCAGATAAAGAAAAACGTCTTCATGTGAACTTTAGACTTAATAGGTTGTTGCGGTTGTCCGTAAAATTGCAGCTTGTAGCTGTAACCTCCGGTTTGTAGTTTCATGTATATTCAGATTGATTCTTTGGAGCTACTTTTTCACTTGAAAGTGAGAAAATCCAGCGCATGCATTAATGTTCAAAACTGTAATGTTGAGTTATGACACTAAAGTCTGTTAAGGCTAAGCATTGGCGGAAAATTTTTTTTGCGTGGCATGTGTGTTTTTTGTTAACACCTTCATGAACAGTGAACATAAGTCGAAGAGAAGAGTAAAATATTAGAGATAATGTAATAATATGGGTTTTAGGGTGAAGTAAAATAAAATCTTTCGATCAATAAAAGAGCTACAAAAGGAAACCTGCTGTATTATGTGGAAAAGACTTACGACGGGTAGTTGCGACTTATATATGGGAAATGAAGTTGATGATATGGAATCCGGTATAACAAATTTGAAAATGTCTAATTTCTTCAACCACGGAATTCTTGCAAGGTCAGTTAAACAGATATACCCATTGGAGATAGGTTCTTCTTTTGAAGCACATTATCGTTTCCGGTGATAGTGTGAAATTGCTAAATATTAACTGAATTTCATCCAGAGCATCCACAGATACAAACTTGTAAAGCTGAGTTATATATGATTAAGTTTGCCTAAAATGTGCTCAGAACAACGACATTCAATTCTACCAATTCAGAGAACTAACAAAAACGTGAGATGAGTATCGTAATTTTGGAATTACTGTAACAATACCACCTAAATATCTCGAGAGAATAAACCAATGTAGGACATATTAGCAACATGGTTACAAGTAAAACATCTACACTGAAAACTGGATACAGCTGTTTGCTGCGTGAGATTTAGAATTTGACGAACGGTGCGGTGTTTAATCACTAAAACAAATTGCATGTGATATCAGTCTGTGTTAGTTTACAAGAAATATGACACCAGTAAGTTTTTATTATGGTGTTCCTTGGCAGGTGACTGACTAACAAAGCTGTCCAAAATAGGGAAGCCGCAGAATGTTTATATAAGTTTGTTTTATGCAATCAATGCATTGATTACAAAAGATATGTATTGTTACACAGTTATTAAGTGGTTTTTTAAAATGTTTTGTGATGAAGATACAGGGTAAAGTGAGTGATAGTAACACGATTCTTTTGAAGCATATAAAAAAGCATTTTTCTCTCTCTGGATTTTCTCAATTTTTGGGTGTTCCCAACCTTTGAATGGTGGTGATACAATAAAAATAGTCATGTAGTAATAATGATATAATACCAGTATGTAACTAGATACCACTGATCATAACTTGAAAGGATAGCAAAATGGATAAAAGCACGTGAGTGTTCCGACATTGCCGAGTAATTTTGTACAAACAGGCTTAGACATAAGTATATCAGTTCACGTGTAGATTAAACACATTTTTCAACACCTTCTGAAAAGAATCATAATTCTGCACAGAATCTAAATTGCTGGATCGTTTGTAAATTTCTGTACACTGGCCGGCATGTCGGACTGTATGAATGACAGCATGATTCAATTTGGCGGATATGTAACAAAATATCACACAGTACCCCCCGTTTTAATGAATATCATCTTAGGCCAACTACAGCTCAAAGGAAACGTGACGCTCAATGAGTGAAATAATTTTCAAACTCCTTTGTAAACTGGTGTTTATATATTCATATTGGCTCCAATTTCATACAATAATTTTATTATCAAATATACGGATACTTGACTGTAGAAAAAGATGTATCGGACCTCTTAAACTTTTGGACCCAGCAAAGTACATCAGTTTTTGTTGAGGTTGCAAGTAAAGCCATGATGCAGGTGCGTTGCTGAAACTAACTAAATCAAATTACACACCGATGTAAGGTTCAGCCCAAGGTGTCATGGGCAAAACGGGTTGGTTTCGAGATTTTGAGGGTGGTCTCTATGACTAATAGATAATGAATATCCCGGTAAAATTTTTGTGAAAGATGCTCCACAGCCAATTCGTTGAACTCACGTGAATGGTTATATATACATTTGCGTGACTCAGATCGAAATTATATGCATGATGTTCAAAGAGGGCATCTTAGGTGAAATAATGTTTGCTCAAGTTAGTTTGTTGTTTGTTTGGTTCTAACTGCTTAGAAATAACGTCTATCAGAATTGCACAGCGGGCTGGCAACTAAAAAGCTTTGTCCGTTCAGATATGTAATACTACTCAGTGTATTATAACCAAACCAAGCAATGTTATGTTTCTTGGTTGAAGTCTACGTAAGTCATGTTTGACAGAAAGACGCCAATAACTTGAAGCCTTTCAGTATATTTGACAATCAACACGAAAGAGACCTGCAGATGAGTACTTGAAGACTGCTTAGCATCCTGAGCAACTCAAAGAGGTTTTCTGTGGTTGTTCACATAATATATGTCGCCTATGTACATAGGGAAAAGAGGGAATAGAGCACTCAGGCCAATGGACTATCTAAAGGATGTGTTAGTTCCAGTTATCCCACAGGCACGAAAGCTGCTCCAGCAATTATTAGTTTGCCAGCAGTCAATCGTATAGGTCGTCCTGAAATAGGCCTTTTGCTACGGATGTGGTAAGCGACATTAGACGTTAATGATGAAATATCGTTCAAGACGCAAGTGAGCTAGAAAAACAGAGTAGCGATTAACGAATCTCAGACTTCAGTTTATGAGTAGACCGCTGAGCCACCAAAATTAATAGATAAACGACCGGAAGAGTATTATGAATAGTTAGATACTAAACCAGTGCATGAACAGAGGAAACAACTGCTTTAGCATGCGGTAAGAAAAATAAGATAAGACAAGCAAGAAAACACGGTTGCAACCGGGATCCCTAGAGAAGCCAAGAACAGTTGTCAATACAGAACTCACCAGAATGCTAGAAACAAACTGGAGTGGATCGTTCGAGATTGACAGTCTCACTGATTGTCGTAACGGTCCATCAACAAAGATTCGGCGAACGGCTCTTGTATATTGTTAACGAAACTAGGAAATGGAGCTAACAAGGGGGCAGTTCAAAATACCGCACAACGCAGCTATATGTGACACTGGCCCCAGGAGGAAAGTAAAAAAACAATTTAACTCAAACAAAAGCAGACTGAAAAGTGTAAACCTGAGGGCTGTAGAATAGATTAAGATTACCAGGAATTTTCTTCAGATTAACCGCTAAGTACAGAGAAAATGTTGACGTCGGGTTTCTCGCAATTGCGATACTGAGCTCTAATTTGGCGGCAGCAAAGTAGGCATGCTGCTATTGGTAAGATTAGTTACCGTAGGATGCCAACTCAGGTGGTAAAAAATGTGAGTGGATAAACCATAGATGATGTGGATCAGGTAGAACTTAACACATGTGATAATGGGTAGTCCAGCGGAACATATATCGAGCTGGCGAATATCACGTAATGGAGGTTTATCAGAAACAAGGTGAAACGCGAAGATATTCCAAAAAAGAAAATAACACCGCAGGATAAAAATAAAAAGAAATTCATTTAAATAAAATTTACACCAACGAATATTATCGAATTCAATCGAATACAAACATATATGTATATGTCTGGAAATGTGCCACAGAAACACGAAAGAAGTTAAAAAAGAATAACTGCAAGAAAATGGACAGTAAATCGTATTAGAATAAAGCGAAACGGAAAATGAAACAGAAAAAAGTTAATTGAACCGTTGTAAAAATTCAACATTATAACAGATAAAACGACAAAATGAAAGGAACGAAATTAACAATCATCATCATAGTGACAGCTGCCTGCATCGCAAAAGAAATATCAGCAAACGCAACCAAAACAAAAAAAGCGGAAGAAAAGGAAAAGGCAATGGACCGAGATGGGAAAGAACAAACGAATACAGTGGAGAGGGAAATAAGAAGTAGGAGAGAAAATGGAAGCTTAACAGAAAAAAATCAAGACAGCAACAGAATACAGAAGGGAAGAGAAAAAATTGGAATCCAAAAGAAAGAAATAAGAAAACAAAAGAGAAGGAGAAAAGAAGGAATGAGAGGTACCGCGCAAACAAGCACACAGACCGCCACAGGCACAACCACCAACGAACACGGCACCAGCAACGACACAAACACTACCACACTGAACACTAGCACTGCCACTGAACCAGCAACCACGGCCAGTACGACCAGGCCAGAAC